>SJYC01132494.1:0-54063 GCA_006408675.1 Madoqua kirkii
TCAGCCCTTGCCCCCTTTGTCCTTGCCCAAGGTTGAGCTCCTGCTGGTGACCTGCAGGTCTTATCCCCCGCCCCTATGACCAACATGAGCTGGAGTTTCCTGACGCGGCTGCTGGAAGAGATCCACAACCACTCCACGTTTGTGGGCAAGGTGTGGCTCACGGTGCTGGTGGTCTTCCGCATCGTGCTCACCGCCGTGGGCGGCGAGTCCATCTACTCGGATGAGCAGACCAAATTCACGTGCAACACGCGGCAGCCAGGCTGCGACAACGTCTGCTACGACGCCTTCGCACCCCTGTCCCACGTACGCTTCTGGGTCTTCCAGATTGTAGTCATCTCCACGCCCTCCGTCATGTACCTGGGCTACGCCGTACACCGTCTGGCCCGCGCCTCCCAGGATGAGCGCCGTCGAGCCTCTCGCCGCCGCCCCGGCCGCCGCGCGCCCCGCGCTCCCCTGCCGTTGCCCCCACCGCCCCACCCGGGCTGGCCCGAGCCCGCCGACCTGGGCGAGGAGGAACCCATGCTGGGCCTGGGTGAAGATGACGAAGACCCGGGAGTGGCCGAGGGCCTGGGTGAAGATGACGAGGCTGAGGACACGGGGGCGGCCAAGGGCGCAGGAGGGGACACAAAGGTGGCGGGGGTCCCGGGTCCCGCAGGGCAGCATGACGGGCGGCGGCGCATCCAGCGCGAGGGCCTGATGCGCGTGTACGTCGCCCAGCTGGTGGCGCGGGCCGCCTTCGAGGTGGCCTTCCTGGTGGGCCAGTATCTTCTGTATGGCTTCGAGGTGCGGCCCTTCTTCGCGTGTAGCCGCCAGCCCTGTCCCCACGTGGTTGACTGTTTCGTGTCGCGGCCCACCGAGAAGACGGTCTTCCTGCTGGTCATGTACGTGGTCAGCTGCCTCTGTCTGCTGCTCAACCTCTGCGAGATGGCGCACCTGGGCCTCGGGAGTGCGCAAGACGCTGTGCGCGGCCGCCGCCCGCTGCCCACCTCCCCCGGCCCCATGCCCCGGCCGCCACCCTGTGCTCTGCCGCTGCGCCTTCAGGCCTGGCCTGCCCGCCTGACTATAGCCTGGTGGTTCGCACAGCTGAGCGTGCACGTACCCAGGACCAGGACCTGGCCAGCCTGGCCCTGCAGGCACTGCAGGACCGGCGGGCACTTGGGGACCTCGACAGTCCACCTGGCCCGGGCCTCCCAGCGAATGCCCGGGGGCCCCCGAAGGCTGGCGCCCCTGCGTCGGGGTCAGGCAGCGCCACCTCAGGGGGCACTGTGGGAGGCCAGGGTCGGCAGGGGATCAAACCCAGGACCGGCTCGGAGAAAGGCAGCGGGAGCAGCAGCAGGGAGGGTAAGACCACCGTGTGGATCTGAGGCCTCGCCTTGGCTGCTCTGCATCTTCCCTCCTTCCCAGGGCAGAGGCAGGGAGCTCTGGGGGCAGTCTAGGGGCTGGACACCACCTAAGGCGCAGAGCACAACCTGCCCTCCTCTTCCTCAGCTGGCTGCTCACCCCCTCCAGAGGGGACACAGGGCACCAACCTTCTCTGCATCACCACCCCTCCCTGCCTGAGCCGTCTTCCTGCAGAGTAGGGTGGCCAGCCTGGGAACCAAGCAGGGTCCCCATCTCTGACCCATAAGCCCTGATAGGGGATAGGACTGTAGCTGGGGCACTGCCTCCTTCTCAGAGCCCCCCCAGCTGGCCCCCTCAGGACAAGGGGGCCCTCCAGACAGGAGCTCTGCCCACCCAGAAGCTCGTGTGACTGCCCAGGGGTGCCTGGCCTGCGTGTTGAGGGGTTTTGTGCTTATCCCCACTCCCTGCCTAGCAAATGGGGCTCCTTTCCTAGCACCTGCACTCTTCTAGTCCATGTTCTGGTTCTTGCAGAGGCAATGCCAGGTCTTCCTGATGCAGAAGGAAAAACAGTGAGCACAGTGGTGGGAGGCTGCACCCAGTGCTGGTAGGCACCCCTTCACGCCTCGGCCCCACTAGGTCCCAAGTGTGAGCTGCCTCAAGTGCAGCTGGGACTGCGTCCTGCTTCCTGTTTCTGGGCCTTGTGTGGGCTGGGTGGATGGGACCATGCCCTCTCCAGCTCTGTGCTGGCCTGGTGTGGCCCCTTCCTTGGGCACATACTTGAAATTCCGAAAAGACACTGGCCTCCCTTGCCACTCAGACCAACAGGGTGGTGGTCAGGGGCTATGACTTTGGCCACGCTGAGGGAAGGGACTCTAAAGCTCCTGCCACAGCCTCTTCCCTCCAGCCCCCTCTCCAACTCAGACACAGCCTCCAAACAAAGGGAGTGAAATAAAACTAACTTTTGTTTACGGCCCCATGTGTGTGTGTGCTTGTATGCATGTAGGGTGTGGTGTGTGCACGTGTCTGAGTACACACTTATGCCTGTGTGTACGTGTCTACCACCGGCCTCTGGGGACACATGGCTCAACTCTAGGATGACTGGGAGAGGAAGCCACTCTTCAGGGACCATGCAGGGGGCAAGGCCCAGGCTGAGCCCCTGCAGCCCCCGGGAACACTCGGGTACCACTCTGTGCCAGGCAACAGGCTTGGCCCAGAGGAGAGGGATGTGGCTGGAGGAGAACAAAGGACAGCCAGGCGTGCGTGCTTAGAGCCCAAGGTGGTACTGCAGAGGACAGAGGGACAGTCCTATCTCTGGCCCCGGATTATCCAGATGCTGGCCAAAGCCTGCAGTGGCAGCTTTCATGGAGAGCAAAGGTGAGCACAGTAGGGAAAACAGCTGCTGCCAGCAAGGAGCCACCTTGGTCTAGACTTCAGTGACCCCTGCTGACTCTCAGTCTCCCTCCAGCCCACGGCAGACCCTGAGAGGTCCTCTCAGACTGCAGACCCTCTCTGGGGTCCCAGGACCAATCTCCAAGCCCACATGAACCCCAGCCTAGCCTGCCTCTGGTCAGATGCCAAATGCAGACTGAGTCTCTTTCCCTTGTGGGGTCTGACAGGCTGGTCCGAGGTGCCAAATGAGCCTTGGTCCCACATAAGCCTCAACCCCATGAAGTCCCAGATGTCAGTGCTGGAAGCAGAGCCTCAGAGGGAAAGTGAATCCAGATCCAGAGCAGGGATTCACGATTTTCCTCCCCAAGGGAGAAAGTCTAAGGATCTGGCAGCCCTGGCAGAGTTGGGGGCTGTCACACAGTCGTCGCAAGGAAGATGGGGTCTCTGTGGTGGGGAACATGCTGTCCAGCCATGTCTGGCTCCTGTCAAGGCGACTGGAGGCAGTGGGCCACAGAACTGGGGAAGGACATCTGCAAGGCACCGCTGGGTGAACACCTTGCCGTGGCCCCTCCACGGCCTCCCTGAGGACAGCATCCTGCAGCCAGGGGAGGCCCCGCAGGATCTCAGGGGGATGCGTGGGCATTCCAGGTGGGGAATGGTGGGAGACTTCAGGGTTCAGAACCACCCTAGTGACTGGAGAAGGCTGGTGAGGAAGGCAGGTGTCCACTTCCAGCATGGCTCCGAGGTTGGTTCGATCCAGAAAGTCAGTGCTCCCACATCTCAAGGCTGCGAGGCACCCTTGATGGTGACAGGGTCCCATAAGGGTTGGAAGGTGGGACATGAGCACTCAGCATCTGCCTGAAAAGAAGCCTTACGCCAGCAGACAGCGAGCCCCTGGGCAGGTTTGTGTTTGGGAAGAACATTCTTCATTTCACTGTGACAGTGTCCAGGGAACCACCTCCCACCCACAGAGAGTGAGCTTTAGGTCATGCTCAAGGGGCCAGGACCTCATTCTCTGGGCCCTTCCTGAGTAAAGTAACACCAGGATCTCACCCTCTCTAACTTGAGTTGATTCCCTGGTGTGGCTGCAGCCTGGACTGCCTGGTGGGGCCAGGGCTGGCTTAAAGATCTCCTCACTCACTGAGCTGGGGTCCATGCTAGGGTCCCTTGATGTGGTTTGGACCTCCTTAGAGCAAAGTGGCCCAGCAAAGGCTGACTGACTCTTATCAGCATCCCTGAAGGCACGTCATTTCACATCGCTGCAGTCATAAGCCTGCAGGACCCGTCTCAATGGGCCTGTGTCACATCTTAAGGGCATGTGGCATAGTTCCCGCAGGCCCCCTAGCCAGGTGTGAAGCTCAGCACAGCCCCCACCATGTGTGAGCTCGGGGCCTGCCTCCTTCTTTCGCCACAGTTCTGGTATCAGTCCACAATTCCCCCTGGGCCGTGTAGCCTATCCAGTGTCCAGCATTTCAGTCCTCCCACTCCTAACTGGTTCAAAGATGCAGTTTGAGGCTTTTGGGTCCCAGGAGGAGGACTCTGCCCCGGAGCTGCTAGGGAAGTCTGTGCTGCATGTGTGCGACACAGAAGTCGGGTGGGGTCAGCTTGTGAGTCTCTGTGTGCAGTGGGTTGGTCCACCACTCGTCTAGTTGGGGTGAAGGTGTGTTTTTAGATGAAATTAACATCAACCATCTGGGGACTCTGATAAAGCAGACCCTTCTCCCTAGTGTGGGTGGCCCTTATCCAATCTTTGCTGCCTGAAGGGCAAAGACAGGTTCCCAAAGTGATTCAGCCTCCAGACTGCCAGTGAGGATCACGTTCGTGTGTCAGTTTGACTGGGTCCTAGGGTGCCCAGAACAAGCACGATCCTGGCTGTGTCTATGAGGGTGACTCTGGATCTGCACGCAGAGTAAAACAGATGGGCCTCAGTGAGGGTGGGCCTCGTCCAGTCAGGTGAAGGCCCGAGAGGAACAAAAGGCAGAGTCAGAGAGAACTGCTGCCCGACGGCTTGAGCTAGCACACTGGCCGCCTGTCTTCAGACTCAGATTCAGGCTGGTCCACACCACGGGCTCTCCTGAGTCTCCAGCTTGCGGACGGCAGATGTGGGGACTCCTTGGCCTCCACAGTTGAGTGAGCCAATTCCTTATCTTCCTCTTCCTCTGTGTATACTGAATTGGTTCTGTTTCTCTGGAGAACCTCAACTAACACACAGCCCATCAGCCAAAGGTTATCAAGAGCACACCAGCTGTGAGGAAAGCTGCAGATGGAGGTGCTACTCTGGAAAGTATCTCAGTCAGCTCGGTCTGTGTAATACCATAGACTGGGTGCTCGGACAACGACATTTCTTGCTCCCAGTACTGAAAACCGGAAGCCTGAGACCACGGTGTCAGTGCCTGAGCCCTCTCCTCCCCAGGGCCTCACGTGGTCTTTCCTCGGTGTGTCTGCTCTCATTTCCTTTTCTTACAAGGACACCAGTCTGTTGGATTAAGGTGCACTCCAGGGACCTCATTTTACCTTTACCACCTCTTTAAAGGTCCCATCTCCAAACACAGCACCATTCTGAGGTCCTGGGAATTAGGGTTCCAAAATGTGAAGTTGGGGGGATGCAGCGCAACCCGCCTTAGAAGGTGGACGTCAAACTAAAAGCTCGGTGACCACAGAAGTGATCCCAAGGCATAGGCCTCCTGTCTCAGGAACTTAGGGGCCTGGGGGCACCACTGCGGTCCTGTGTGTTTTGTGAGCTTCTGATGGGGGTGACTTAGTATTCAGCCATGTCCTCCCAATTGAGGTCACTAGCCATCTCAGCATCATACCCCATTCTTGATGTTCTGGACAGTCACAACCATGATTTCACGGGTTCACTCCAGTATTTCAACAGGATATCCATCTCCTATTTGCCGCTGCTCCTGCTAAGTAGCTTCAGTCGTGTCTGACTCTGCATGATCCCATAGACAGCAGCCCACCAGGCTCCCCCGTCCCTGGGATTCTCCAGGCAAGAACATGGGAGTGGGTTGCCATTTCCTTCTCCAATGCATGAAAGTGAAAAGTGAAAGTGAGTCGCTCAGTTGTGTCTGACTCAGCGACACCACGGACTACAGCCCACCAGGCTCCTCCGTCCATGGGATTTTCCAGGCAAGAGTACTAGAGTGGGTGCCATTGCCTTTTCTGATCTCCTATCCAAGACATAGTATTTCAGATTCTCAGAGGTGGAGGCCAACCGCTAATCTTGGCACTTAACTCTCATTTAGAAACTACTTAGAAAACAGTGCCTCTCGGTGCCCGGGCAGCCACGAGGGTGGAGAGCTGAGCAACCACTGCTCCTCGTCCCTCATCTCCTCTGCCCTGGGGCAGGCCAGTGTGTGAGGCCTCGGTCATCCCAACCCTGCTTCACTGCCTACTGGGGTTCTCCGGCCGTGTGGGGCCCACCCAGGCCTGCACAGGGGCAGGGACAGACCAGGGAGGTGGCTGGAGCAGGATCAGAAAGAATGTCCTTGTCCATTCTCATCCGTTTCCATGGCTGGAGCCAACTCACCGGCTGCCCAGGGAGCTCGTGAAGGGCTGCAGGGAAGGGGGTAACCAGAATGGGGGCAGCTTCCTTCTTCTGACTTTGGGAAGGGAGGAGACCATGAGCAGAGAATAACAGGAAACAACCCCTGGCTGGCACCAGCTGGGAAACAGGGTCTGGGACCCCCAGGGCTGCTTATTTTTTAGCTCTTAGATCCCCACCTCTCGGGACGGCTCCAGGGCCTGTGGCCTCAGAGGAAGGAGGCTGTGCATGGGGTCCAGCAGCAACCTAAGCTTCCAGCTGGGCCCAGGCCAGTGAGTGGGGTTCTCTGAGGGCACCCTGAGGCTTGGTTCAGAGTTCCCTCCACCCAGACCTGTAGGCATGAGAAGCCACAGAGAGAGGACCACAGGAGGAGCTGCCAGGTGGAGCCTACGTGCAGGTGTCCCTGCTGTCAGACTGGCCAGGCTGGTGCAGAGAACTGGGAAGGCTTCCTGGAGGGGGCCTGGAGCAGTGCTGGTTGGGAGATGATCAGAATGGTGGGAGTTGCTGCCTGGTCTGTTCAGAGGCAGCCACCAGGTGAGTGTGGCCCATGCAGTAAGGAGCGAAGTTTTCATCTGACTTCATTTGAGTTAAATTGCATTGAAGCAGTCCCCGATGGCAGCAGCAGCTCTGCTCAACCAAGTGGGCTGAGCCTGGCACTGGACTGGGAAGGTCAGGTCAGGCTCCAGGGGGCTTGGGTCAGTCTGCTGGCCCTTGGTGCGGGTTGTGCTGGTGAGAGGTATGTTCTCTGCTGGCGAGGGATGGGGTGACGTGAGGCTGGAGGAATGCACCCCCACCCCATGTTGTCCTCGAGTGGTTTCCTCCCTGCCCTCAACAGGGCTGGCAGGGAGGTGCTAGGCCACCCTTGGAACACAGGCTCAACAGAGCACGACCTTTTCCATGTAAGGCCAGTGAAACCACATTCCAGACCTGACTGGTCACAACCAGGAAGCTAGCTGGGAGGGGATCAAGAGCTGGGAAACCCAAGGGAGCTCCTTTTTCTTAATGAGGTAATTTTTGAAAAGCCCCTAAGGCTGGGGGCTGGTTGTCAGGAGAACCAACCTTGTGATCAGAGGGTTAGCACTTTCAGCCCCACACCAACGTCAGGGGAGGTGTGTGGGGGTGGAAGCCAATCAACAGCCAATGGCTGATAATGTAATCACTCATCTCTCTGTAATGAAGCCTCCATAAGCCCCTAAGAGGACTGGGTTTACAGAGCTTCTTGGTTGGAGAACACATGGAGATTTAGGGAGAGTGGGTTGTGCTCAGGGCAGAGAAGTTCCATACCCCTTCCCACATACCTTGGCCTTTGCATTTCTTCCATCTGGCTGTTCCTGAGTTATATCCTTTTACAATAAATCAGTAATCTGGTAAGAAAATAGTTTCTTTGAGTTTTGTGAGCCACTCTGGCAAAATAAATGAACTCAAGGAGGGGGCTTTTTGGAACTTCTTATCTATAGCTGGCTGATCAGAGGCATAGGTGCCAACTTGGACTTTGACTGGCATCTGAAGGCAAGGGGTGGGAAAATGTGCAGGCAGTCTAATGGGATCTGATGCTATCTCCAGGTAGGTGGATTAAAAATTGAATTAAAGTGTAAAACACCTGGCTGGTATCAGAAAATTGTGTCATGTGGGGAACTCTCCCCTCCCACCAGCATTTAGTGATCAGAAGTGTCAGAAGTGAAGGATAGTGCCAGAGTATAAGATACACAGGAGGGTGAGCTCTACACAGCAACTGAAGGAACTGAAAGTAGAGCTGCACACCTGTGTCCATGGTGCGTGCAATGGTGTATGTCTGACTCGCTCAGTCATGTCCGAGTCTTTGAGACCCCATGGACCTTAGCCTGGAGGTGATGGGATTCCAGTGGAGCTGTTTCAGATCCTGAAAGATGATGCTGTGACAGTGCTGCACTCACTATGCCAGCACATTTGGAAAGCTCAGCAGTGGCCACAGGACTGGAAAAGGTCAGTCTTCATTCCAATCTCAAAGAAAGGCAGTGCCAAAGAATGCTCAAACTACCACACCATTGCACTCATCTCACATGCTAGTAAAGTAATGCTCAAAATTCTCCAAGCCAGGCTTCAGCAATACATGCACCGTGAACTTCCTGATGTTCAAGCTGGTTTTAGAAAAGGCAGAGGAACCAGAGATCAAATTGCCAACATCCACTGGATCATCAAAAAAGCAAGAGAGTTCCAGAAAAACATCTATTTCTGCTTTATTGACTATAACAAAGCCTTTAACTGTGTGGATCATAATAAACTGTGGGAAATTCTGAAAGAGATGGGAATACCAGACCACCTGACCTGCCTCTTGAGAAACCCATATGCAGGTCAGGAAGCAACAGTTAGAACTGGACATGGAACAACAGACTGGTTCCAAATAGGAAAAGGAGTACGTCAAGGTTATATATTGTCACCCTGCTTATTTAATTTATATGCAGAGTACATCATGAGAAATGCTGGGCTGGAGGAAGCACAAGCTGGAATCAAGATTGCCAGGAGAAATATCAATAACCTCAGATATGCAGATGACACCACCCTTACGGCAGAAATTGAAGAAGAACTAAAAAGCCTCTTGATGATAGTGAAAGTGGAGAGTGAAAAAGTTGGTTTAAAGCTCACCATTCAGAAAACTAAGATCATGCCATCTGGTCCCATCGCTTCATGGGAAATAGATGGAGAAACAGAGGAAACAGTGTCAGACTTTATTTTTTGTGGGCTCCCAAATAACTGCAGATGTGACTGCAGCCATGAAATTAAAAGACGCTTACTCCTTGGAAGAAAAGTTATGACCAACCTAGATAGTATATTGAAAAGCAGAGACATTACTTTGCCAACAAAGGTCCATCTAGTCAAGGCTATGGCTTTTCCAATGGTCATGTATGGATGTGAGAGTTCGACTGTGAAGAAAGCTGAGCGCCAAAGAATTGATGCTTTTGAACTGTGGTGTTGGAGAAGACTCCTGAGAGTCCCTTGGACTGCAAGGAGATCCAACCAGTCCATTCTGAAGGAGATCAGCCCTGGGTGTTCTTTGGAAGGAACGATGCTAAAGCTGAAGCTCCAGGACTTTGGCCACCTCATGTGAAGAGCTGACTCACTGGAAAAGACTCTGATGCTGGGAAGGATTGGGGGCAGGAGGAGAAGGGACGACAGAGGATGAGATGGCTGGATGGCATCACTGACTCGATGGATATGAGTTTGAGTGAACTCAGGGAGCTGGTGATGGACAGGGAGGCCTGGTGTGCTGTGATTCATGGGGTCACAAAGAGTCACGACTGAGCGACTGAACTGGACCTTAGCCTGCCAGGCTCCTTTGTCCATGAAATTCTTCAGGCAAGAATACTGGAGAGGGTTTGCCATTCCCTTCTCTAAGGAATGTTCCCGACCCACGTCCCCTGCATCGCAGGCATATTCTTTACTGTTTGAGCAACCTAAGAAGTCCCTGTGTGTTGGAAGCCACATAAATGTCCCATCAATGAGTGAATGGATAATCCAGATGTAGTGTGTGTGTGTGTGTG
Organism: Madoqua kirkii; assembly: GCA_006408675.1. Classification (NCBI taxonomy): domain Eukaryota; kingdom Metazoa; phylum Chordata; class Mammalia; order Artiodactyla; family Bovidae; genus Madoqua; species Madoqua kirkii. Next base: position 9,796 of record SJYC01132494.1, read on the forward strand.
TGTGTGTGTGTGTGTGTACACACACACATACATATATACACAATGGACTATCAATCAGTCTTTACAAAGGCTGACACATGCCGCATCCTGAAGGAACCTGGTAGACATGAGCCTGTCACAAAGGATAAATACTGCACGACTCCACTTCCACGAGTTTCCCAGAGGTGTCAGGGCCATAGAGACAGACTGGACTGGCATTCCCAGGGTCTGGGGAGGGAGACAGGGATATTCATCTGATAGGGCGGAGTTTTGGTCTGGGAAGATGAGAGAGTTGTGGATGATGGGGATGGCTACAAAACGGTGTGAACATGCTCAATGGCTCAGAAATGTGCACCCCAAAATGGTAAAGATGGTAAAGGTGACGTCATGCGCGTCTTAACACAATAAAGCAAGCGGAAACATCTCTGACAACTGAGGCGCCGGCCAACTTGCAGGAGCAGAAGTCAGCCCAAGACGGGTGTGTGGGCGACAGCCGGAGGCCTCGCGGGGGCGCACGCTCCGCCCACCTTCACCCTGGCCTCTCCGGCAGGGAACGCTCGCCCGCCAGCAGGGCCCGCTGTGGCCCAGCCCGCGCATGCTCCTGCACACCCCGCCCCGCGCACGCTCCGCCCGTCAGCAGCCAGGGGCCGCTGTGGCGCCCGCGCGCACCGCTTCCCGGCGCCCCCACTCGCCCCGCGCGTCCGGCCGCCCGCCCGACCTGCTGCGCCGGCCGCCTCACTCCTCCCCAAGATGGCGGCCGCGGCACTGCTCAGGGGTGCGGCTCCAGGTTGCGGCGGCCCGGCCTGGAGCTGGCGGCTGCGCGCGGCCCCGAGGCGCCACCTGGCTCACAGCGGCTGCTGTCAGGGCGTCCCGACCTGCTGCGCCGGCCGCCTCACTCCTCCCCAAGATGGCGGCCGCGGCACTGCTCAGGGGTGCGGCTCCAGGTTGCGGCGGCCCGGCCTGGAGCTGGCGGCTGCGCGCGGCCCCGAGGCGCCACCTGGCTCACAGCGCCTGCTGTCAGGCCGCTGACTCCGCTAGCGGCGCAACATGGGCCTGCTTCCTGCTAGGCGAGCGTGCCCTAGTGCGCGTGCGCGGGCCGGACTCGGCGCCCTTTCTCCTAGGTCTGCTGACCAATGAGCTGCCGCTTCCGGGTCCTGCGGTTGGCGAGGCGTCAACTACGGCCCGAGCGGGCTACGCCCACTTTCTCAACGTGCAGGGACGCACTCTCTATGACGTCATTCTCTACGGGTGAGCGCGTTTTGCAGGACTGGCGGTCGGGGTCGGGGTATCACCCAGGGAAAGGGCACCCGGGAGCGGGCCTCAGAGGACTTGGCGGGTGGGCTGCTATGGTGGGCTCCCAGGGATAGAGGCAGACACTGGGGAGGGACAGACGGAAGGCAGAACTAACGACAGCCAGAGGCGGGGTACCTAGGGGAAGACTTAGGAAAGGACACGCACGACGGGGAATCTGGGAATCTGTGCACAGGGTGGGCCGAGGTGAGCCCCCAAGAGAGGGCACCTGAGGATGGAAGGAGCGCCCTGGGTAGGGCACCAGGAGACCCGCACAGTGGGCAGAGGGCTGAGCAGCTGGGGGAAGGCAGCCATAGGTGGGCTGGAGCCAGCTCCGAGAGGTGGGCCGGCGACAGTGAGTCGCCTGGGAGCATTTACACCCGGCCTCTGCCCATGCTCGAACGCACTGCACGGAGAGGGAGCCACGCTGCCGGGCGCAACGTCTGTGCCGCTGGCTTGTATCACTGCTTCCCAAGTTCTCTGGTGTACACGCATTTCTCTCCAAAATCTCTCCGTGTTCAGCGATGTTAGCGTTTGGTGTCCTGTAGAGCTTTCCGTGTTCACTTGCTTAGCTTTCTCAGACTTGGTTTCTCTAGAACCTCTTATGCACTTCCAGGCTGTTGCCCTGCCTGAGGCCGCCCGGAAAACTCGTGTCCCTCTTGTGTTGTGTGTTTTTGTCTGCCTCTTCCTAAGTGTACTTCCTGTGAGTACACTCTAGTGGCTTGTTGAGAGGTAGGATACATCAGCGGACCTTTGACTTCTACCCCATAACGTTTGTGTGTGTGCGAGTCAGGCAGTCAGTCGTGTCGGACTCTTTGTGACCCCATGGACTCTTCTGTCCATAGGATTCTCAAGGCCACCGATACTGGAGTGGATTGCCATTTCCTCCTCCATCCCCGGTAACTTGGCTGGTCCTAAAACGCCACTGAAAATTGTCCCAGAAAACGTTGAAACCACAGCCTGTCTTGCAGCTGCTGACATTGTTGTCCAGAAGCCTAGGGTTGTTTGATTTCTGACCGTTGTGTGTGACTGGGTTTTCTCTGGGTTCTCATAGGGGCTCATCTTCATCCTGATGTCTTGAAGTGTCATGATGATGTCTTGTATTTGGGGTCTTTCACGTCATGTTGCTAGGCACTTGGTGGGCTCTGTGACTCTGTAACAGGCATCAGTAAATTATGACCCTTGGGCAGATCCAGCTGTCTGTTTTTGTAAATAAAGTTTGACTGCAGTGCTCCATATCCATTTGTTTATATCCTCTGTGGCCACTTTTGCTTTCCAATGGTAAAAGTATAATTAATAATGTAATAATGTGGTACAGATTGTGTGGCCTCACACCTAAATTATTTTCAATCTGGTCTTTTACAGAAAACATATATGGTCCCTGCTCTGTGTCCCCTCTTTCAGAAATACCATTGTCATTATCTGTTTTATGTATTTATTATCTTCCCAGTAGTTGCTTAACCTCTTAAAAACTACATTCTTTGATTATCTTAAGCCCTCCATGTCTGTAACATTCAGTAGCCCCTATAATGGTCTTTTCAGTTTTTTATCAGTGTTGTAATGATGTTTTGGTCTTCAAATTGTCTTCCTTGAGTCTCCAGTCTGCCTTTATATCTTTCTGCCTTTGCATTCTTCCTGTAATGAAGTTATATCCTGATAAGTCACTCTACAGTGTAAAAAATATATATATTTCTGTTTTTATTTTTGTTTTTAAACTTTGAATCTTTTCCTCTGGTTTGGCATGTTTTTGCTTAGTTTCTGGGCCATCAGTTCTTGTCAGCAGGCATGTACATGGTGGTTCTTTCTAGGCATTGTGTGTGCTGTGATCTGTACTGTAGAGGAGTTTGTTTTTCTCTCTGTTCACTCCTGAGAGCGGGGTGTTGGTGTGCCACTTGCTAACTGTGTGTTGAGGGAATCGGAGTGCACTGTAATGGTGTCCCCTGACTCTGGCTGCTCTTCTGAGATTCCAGCTCAAAGTCCTTTGTGGGGAGTGCAACCCCAGCAGGTGGGTGAGGTCCTCAGTCCATCAGAGAGAAAGACAGCCTGAATTAGTGGCCCCACTTCTGAGCAGCTGGAGGAGGGGAGACGTGAGAACGCTCCCTCGGATGGGTGCTCTAGGGCCTGGGGGCTGGGTGAACCATGCCCAGATTCCTTTCTCCCCGCTCTGCGCTGGGGCAGGGTTGCTGAGCGTTCTGGGCTCCCGTCCTAGCCTGATGTTTCTACTGGGATACATTTCTGGTGATGCCTGCTGTTCATGAGATGTGCTCCTTCCCCTCCTGGTTGCTGTTGACCGTTTACCTCCATCTGATCTCACTGAGGTCTGCTCTCGGAGGGAAGGGGACACGCTGGCAGCAGGGTGTCCCGCCTGGAAGCCTGCGGCCTTCCTGCTTGCCTCTTGGTTACTCTGCCTGACGTTTTCTCTGAATCCTGTCTCCAGAATTGTTCCTTTTCTTCCTTTTTGGCTGTGCTGCGCGGATTGTGGGATCTCAGTTCCATGACCAGGGACTGAACCTGGGCCAGAGCAGTGCACGTCCAGAATCCTAACATCTTACGTCACCCGGGGACTCCCTGGAACTTTTCACTGAAACGGTCATGCGTCCAGTTTCCCATCCTTGAGTTGTTCCTTCCTCAGTGCACCCTGATCTTGTTTCCCGAATGTAGCACCATCTCTCAGACAAAACTTTAGTTTTGGGTTTTTAAAGTAGACTCTAAGGGAGTATTCTGGGGTGGTTAGGATTCCAGGATTTCACTGCTGTGGCCTGGCTTCAGTCCCTGGTTGGTGAACTGAGATACTGCAAGCCACGTGGTGCAGCCAAAATAAAAAAGGAAAGACTTCTTAGAGCAGTTTTAGGTTAATAGGAAAATTGAGAAGGCAGAGATCTCTCACATACTCTGTACTCGCACATGCATTGCCTCCCCCGTATCAGCCTCCTCCTCCAGAGCAGTACTTACAGTTGATGAGCCTATATTGACGTCAGAATTACCCAGAGTCCTCAGTTCACACTAAGGTTCATTCTCGATGGGGGCTTTCTATGGAATTGGATGAGTATTTTATAACGTGTATGTACCATTGTAATATCATACAGGGTGGCTTTATTGTCCCTAAATATCCTTTGTGCTTTACCTACTCACCCTCCCTCGTGACTCCTCACCACCACCGACAGGGTTTTTTTGGATCTGAAACTGTCTCCATGGTTTCCCTTTTTCCAGAGGGTCTACCTTTTCAGACTGACTTCTTTCACTTAGTAATATACATTTAAGTCTCCTCCCTGTCTTTTCAGGGCTTAATAGCTCATTCCTTTCAGTGTTGACTAGTACTCTGCTATTTGCATGTACCAGCTTATGTATCCGAATGGATATTCATCTATTGAAGGACTTGCTGTTGCTTCCATATTGTTGTGATTATGAGTAAAGGTGCTATAAACATCTGTGCGCAGGTTTTCTGTTAGAGGTTAGTTTTCAACCTCTTTCGGTAAATACCAGGAAGTGTGACTGTTAGACTGTAAGGTAAGAATATGTGTAGTTTTATAAGAAACCACCAAAGTGTCTTCCAAAGTGGCGGCATCGTTTTGCATTCCCACCAACGACGAGTAAACACTTCCCATCTCTCCATATCACCATATCTCCATATCACCAGCCTTCGGTGTTGTCAGTATCTGGATTTTGATCATCCTGATAGGTGTGCAGTGGAGCTTGAATTAATTTCCTTTTCCCTGACGACAAATGACGTGTAACATCTTTTCATATGCTGTTTGCCACCTGTACGTTTTCTTTGGGGAGATGTCCAAATCTTTGGCCTAGTTTTAATCAGACTGTCTCCTAATTGTTGAGTTTTCAGTGGTTTTGTATGTTCCGAGTGACAGTCCTTTGTCAGATGTGACTTTTTAAACCTTTTCTCCCCGTCGTGCTTGACTCATGGGTCAGCTGGGGCTTTGTGTTTTGAGGTCTCTCCTCATCCTGACCACATATTTGTTAAGTACTGGCTGTTAGAGGAGTCCTGCAGGTTTTGTGAGCTGGGCTGCTTGGTTTTTGGGGAGCCCAGGCGTGCCTCTGGGGGCCACCCAGAGGTCCGCTGCTGGCTCATCTCCCTGCACGCCCTTCCCCGGTGCTGGTCTCAGCGGGATCGTGCTGAGCATGGGCGCAGCTGGTTTCTGGGCAGTGTTTTCCATGTGTGCCTGGCAGAGGGAGGGTGGGACGCGGGGCTGGCGCACCTCTTCACCCAGGTCCGCCCACCAGGCTGGCTGGTGAGGCTGCGGGTGCCCTCAGCCTCCTCTTCCTGCCGCTGTGGTTGTGCCCCCGGGCTGGGCAAGGAAAACTGTGGGATGCTGAGGTCCATCTCAGACAGACATGAGTGACTTTGGGGGGATTACACTAAAGAAGTTATTAAAAAATGAATTTTTTTTCTGAAATGCAAATTTGGTTGGGCGTCATATATTTTATCTGGCAGCCCTACTCAGGGCCACTGTGCTCCGTCGGGGGTATCTGTGGTTGTCACTCAGGTGTGGCTGCTCCTGGCACTGAGGAGGCTGAGCCCAGGGGTGCTCTCAGTGTCCAGCAGTGCCCAAGATGGACCCACAGAGAAGGTTCCAGCTCAAATTTGTGCTGTGCTGGCTGAGCAGAGGCTCACCGTGCGTCACGCTTCCCCTGCTGACTTGTCCCCCGTTACTTAGCTGCAGCAGGGGCAGCAGACAGTCTGATTTGGGGTGGTGAGGTGCAGGAGTGCTCTGCAGCCTTGCTGGCCCTGAGGGGCTGAATGGCACAAGGCCATTTGCACAGGTAGCTTAGAAAAAAAGTCCCTCATCCCAGAACCTGTCCGTTCTCCACCCTGCTTCTCTTGAACCCTGTGGAACATTGGCCCCATGAGTGAGATGGGGCATCAGCCTGGGGCTTGACTACCCTGGCGCCCTTCCCGGCCCCTCCCCGTGCTGGGCCTTTGCTCTCCTTGGGTGTGGTTTTACCTGCATCTCTCTACTCTCTCTGGGGTTTACTTTGCCCCTGTGGCCTCACATTCTGTCCACCCATGCCCATTTCTTCCTCTTGCCAGTACTTCATATTGCTTCTGTCTGCTTCCTTTATCAGAGACTTAAAAAACAGAAATACACCTACACATGGGTCAAAAACCTAGTAAAGGCTTTTCATGAAAACTGACTGCCCTCTCCCATCTCACTGGCATGGATCCGTCTTCTCCAGAGGCAGCTCCTTTTTCAACTTTTTATTTTGAAATGATTATAGATTTACAGGAAGCCACGCAAAAATGAGCAGGGAGGTCTCATAGACCCTTCACCCCGTTCCCCCAGGGGCAACATCTTGCCTCCGATAGTCCAGGGTCCCACTCGGGGGTTGGGGGCATGGGCCAGCCACAGGGTGCACCCAGGTTCTTCCAGGCTGCCACGTGCTTGCTTGCGTGCAGCTCTGATTTGCTCACACAGGTAGACCTGTGTATCTTCGATGAAGACAGAGCTCTTTCATCACCATCAGGCTCGCTTCTGCCCTCTGGGCACACTCCCCTTCTCAGCCCCTCATCCAGTCCCCTGCTCACTCTCCGTCTTTATGACCCTGTCACTTCAGGACTGTCATGCTAACAGAATCTTTTGTCTCACTCACCTCGATGCCCTTGGGATTCATCAATGCTGCTGCTGCTGCTAAGTCGATTCAGTCGTGTCTGACTCTGTGCGACCCCATAGACGGCCTCCTTCTTTCCTTTGCTCGGTAGTATTCCCTTGAGGGACTGGACCGTGGTTTGTTTAACCATTCACCCACTGAAGGATATTTTGGCTTCATTTCTTGACTGTTAGGAATAAAACTGCTCCTAATGTTTATGCCCAGGTTTTATGTAAACACCTGGGGTGTTTTCTAGGATAAGTGCCCAGGAGTGCAGTGACTAGACTGTGTGGGCGCTGCATGTCTAACCTTATAAAGAACTGCAGACTGTTTTCTGGAGTGTCTGTTCCATCTACATTCCCACCAGCAAGGTCGAATGGTCCATCTTGTCTGCATCCTCGCTGCCTTGGATGTTTTTATTTTAGCCATTCTGATAACCGTGCCTTGGTATCTTGTGGGTTTAACTTGTCTTTGTGTCGTGATAAGTGACTTTGAACTTCTTTCCATGTGGTTATCTGAGGCCGCACCTTTGAATGCTTCTCTTTTTTCTGGCAGTTTAATTCTGTCTGTAAATGATCGTTTTCCCAGCCCTCAGCTGATCTCTGACGTTCTTTGAGGACTGTTTGGAGGGTGAGGCGATAACCTGACTTGCTGCTCTTTTCCACTTTCTTGACATGTTTGTTGCTGTACTACTTACTTGACCCTTGGCTGATAGTTGTGCATATGGATCTGACAGAGTTTGTGCTGTAGGGTAAAGCCACAGCAATCAGGGCACCAAGCAAGCTTCTTAAAAAAAAAAATTGTTTTAGGAATTATCTAGTGGCACAGTGGATAAGAAATCTGCCTGCCAATGCAGGGGACAGGGGTTTGATCCCAGCTCCAGGAAGATTCCACGTGCCATGAAGCAACTAAGCCCATGCGTGGCAACTACTGAAGCCCACACACCTTTGCATCTGCCCTCTGCATTTGAGTGCACATTCTTAACCACTGGACCACCAGGCACATCCCTCCCCCACCACCACCCCAAGCAAGCTTTTGTAGCTCTTTCCTTGGTGGGCAATTGACTTCTCCAGGGTAGCACTTAGCCCTTCCCTGCCTGGGGAGAGGGTCAGAGGCACAGCTGATGGGTCCCAGCTGATGGCTTTCTTTCTGATACATGCTCCTGAAGGTTTTACCCACTTCCCTGTCTCAGCTGCCATGCAGCTGTGGGTCCCTGCTCAAGCCACATCTGTAATCAGGACTCCAGCCATGTACTCCTCTGGGTCCTAGACATCGCCCCTTTAGGGCCCCTCCATCACATCTGACTGTGCGCTGGCCTCTCTGCTCATCTGTTCATAAGGGCCCCACCATCCATTCATCAGTGACACCAGAATCTGGGGTATTCCACTGGATGTGGGCTGCCTGGAGAGGGAGTTAGGATGGCTCTGGGACCCTGACCAGGTGGCAGGGCTTCCCTAGCGGAGGTAGGAAGTGCGCATGGGCTGAGTGTGGCCTCACCATGCATCTCACCCACATCGGCTGTCTGCCGCCCTCCCAGCTCTTCCTGCCTGCCAGCATCCCACCCCCCCCGAAATCCACTGTGTGCCCTGATTTAGGGTCCTTGGCTTCTTGGTGCTTCTCAGGGCTGGAGGTGGCAAATTCTGACTTTCGAGTGGCTGTCTGTGACGTCTCACCTCACCTTGACCACCGGACGCCACTGTGGTCCCAAGGCCGTGCTTTGCACCTGTCTGGCCAAAGCCTGTCCTGCCCCGGCCGGATAGTTTCCTGTGGCTCCCTCCCTGGGTTGAGGGGTGCTTTCATTGCCAGGTGGTCCAAGGGGGCTGGTGCACTTGGGTGGCACAGCCACCGTGGCCTGGACCCGACTGCAAGCCCCTTCGCTCGGTGTGCCCTGCCACCCCCTCGTCTCCCTGCAGGCTCCCTGAGCGCCCCAGTGAACAGCCCACCTTCCTCCTGGAGTGCGACAGCTCCGTGGTCGATGCGCTGCAGAGGCACCTCTTGCTGCACAAGATCCGGCGGAAGGTTATGGTGGAGCCGTGCCCCGAGCTGCGCGTATGGGCATTGCTGCCGTGTGCCCCGGAGGAGGCCGGTGGGGCGGTGCCGCCTCAGGGCTGGAGGTGGCAAATTCTGACTTTCGAGTGGCTGTCTGTGACGTCTCACCTCACCTTGACCACCGGACGCCACTGTGGTCCCAAGGCCGTGCTTTGCACCTGTCTGGCCAAAGCCTGTCCTGCCCCGGCCGGATAGTTTCCTGTGGCTCCCTCCCTGGGTTGAGGGGTGCTTTCATTGCCAGGTGGTCCAAGGGGGCTGGTGCACTTGGGTGGCACAGCCACCGTGGCCTGGACCCGACTGCAAGCCCCTTCGCTCGGTGTGCCCTGCCACCCCCTCGTCTCCCTGCAGGCTCCCTGAGCGCCCCAGTGAACAGCCCACCTTCCTCCTGGAGTGCGACAGCTCCGTGGTCGATGCGCTGCAGAGGCACCTCTTGCTGCACAAGATCCGGCGGAAGGTTACGGTGGAGCCGTGCCCTGAGCTGCGCGTGTGGGCATTGCTGCCGTGCGCCCCGGAGGAGGCCGGCGGGGCGGTGCCGCTGCGGAAGAAGGCCGAGTGTGCCGCCATCCTCACCCGTGATCCCCGGACTGCCTGCATGGGCTGGCGGCTCCTCTCCCAGGATGAGGGGTCAGCCCTAGTGCCCGGGGGACGTCTTGGGGACCTCCAGGATTATCACCGGCACCGGTACCAGCAAGGTATGGACATGGGGTTGGCCCTGGGGAGAGGTTAGGTTTGGGGGGCTGATGCTGGACGGAGAGGAGGGTCAGGGTGGGATGTGAAGCGACAGGAGGGGTGTGACCTGGGGCCCTGAGAAAACTGCATGGTGAGTCTAGGCCCTGGGAGGAGTCAGGGGATAGAGCAGAGTTCTGGGCTCAGGGGTAGGGTCTTCTCTAGTGGGCAGTATTGAGGCCCAGACAAGCAGCTCACCCAGAGACCAGAGCAGAGGCCGGAGTTGGGACCTGGAGGATGTGGAGGGACCTGGAGGATGCGGAGGGACCCGGAAGACTGGGGGTCAGATGCTGGGATTCCTACAGGCCAGTACCGCTGTCCACCCTGGGTTAAGCCCCTAGCTCTGGAGAACACCTCAGACCTCAGCAAGCCTCTCGCCACCTCTGCAGGTGTTCCTGAGGGTGTCCACGACCTGCCCCCAGGAGTGGCACTGCCCCTGGAGTCCAACCTGGCCTTCATGAACGGCATCAGCTTCACCAAGGGCTGCTACATCGGCCAGGAGCTGACAGCTCGCACCCACCACATGGGTGTTATCCGGAAGCGCCTCTTCCCAGTACAGTTCTCAGGTGCCATTCCTGGCGGCGGCATTGCCCCCGGTGCCTCTGTGCTCACCGAGTCAGGGCAGGCAGCCGGCAAGTACAGGGCAGGGCTGGGGGACGTGGGCCTGGCCCTGCTGCGGTCTGAGAAAATTAAGGGTCCTCTCCACGTCAGAACCTCTGAGAGTGGCCTTGTGGCCCTTACTGCGTCTGTGCCAGACTGGTGGCCCACAGCCACCAAGTAGCCTCGGATGCCCCTGCATTCCTGTACGGGGCCTCATCTACTGCGCCCTGTAGCAGCCCCCACTTCCTTGGGTGGCCCAGTTGAAAGAACACACCCTTGGGGGTCCCCAAGCATTTGTGAGCCTCCCAAAGCTACTGACCTGGCAGGGGATGCTCCTGCGTGCAGCCCGGGTGTTCCCAGCCTGTCATGCTTCCTGGGGACGCTCCTGTGCTCAGGCTGGCTGTCCCTTCCTGGAAGCTTTACGGCTGGAGCATCAGGAACCCTCCTGAGGACTGAGGGTGGGTGGAAGTGAGCCCTGCACCTGCCTCTGTCCTGGGCAATACTGCAGCTTCCGCCAGACCCTGGATGATATTCTGAACCATACTGATCTGGAGGTGGTTCATCCTTCAACCAAGAACAGAATGTTCCAGGATGCCTCTGGGCTGCCCACACCCCTGTGAGCCTGCTTGGTCAAGCTTGGGAAGGGAGCGTCTCAGTGTCAGGGGTGGCTAAAGGGGCAAGTGGACTGTGGGAATTGTCTTACCATGTTGACTGGGGGCATGTCTAGAGGTGGGAATCTTGTGGGGCCAGGTGGAACAGCAGTGTCTGTGAGTAGAGGCACAGGCATTGCTCACACCCACCCGAGTCCTCCCAAGCATACCTCTGTGCTCAGTGGCACCAGCTGGGGGAGCCCCAGTACCGTTTTATACCACATCTCCGCAGCTTTGGCCCCATGGTGGCATGGGCGGCCCCTTCCTCCCGCCATAGCCCTCCTGAGCTCAGGGCAGGGAGTGGCTGCCTTGAGATGGCGTGCCCAGGGTGCAGAGAAGAGCTTTTGCTTGCTGTACTTGCTGCTCTTTTCTGACGTAGCCATGTCTTCATAGTAAGAGGGTGACTTGCTTTCCCGTTTTGAACAACTGCCATTGATTTTCCCACTGCAATGTGAGTCTCCTGGTTACTGGATGTCCCACCTGATGCCCCAGAGCGGCTATTAAAGTGCGACCCACAACCAGCCCGTGTGAAACTCTGGCTTCTTTCTTTCTTAACCGTGTTTATTTATTTTAAATATTTACTGAGTGTTGTTGATTTACAGCATCATGTTAATTTGTACTGTACAGCAAGGTGAATCAGTTCTTCATATGTATATATCCAACTCTTTTTTAGACTGTTTTTTCCATATAGGTCATTATGTAGAATTGAATAGAGTTCCCTGTGCTCTGCAGTAGATCCTTATTGTCTCTTTTATATATCCTGGCATGTATATGTCAATCCCAATTTCCCAATTTATCCCTACTGCCTACCCTCCCTCCCCTACCACCTGGTAATCACAGGTTTGTTTTCTACATTTGTGACTCTATTTCTGTTTTGTAAGTGAGTTCATTTGTACCACCTTTTTTTTTTTTTTTTTAAAATTTCACGTATAGTCTATGTCATAGATGGTGTTTGTCTTTCTTTGTCTGACTGACTTCACTCAGTATGACCGTCTTTAGGTCCATCCGTTCCTGCAAACAGCATTGTTTCGGTCTTGTTTCTGGCTGAGTAGTATTCCATTGTACATATGTACAACATCTTTATCCATTCTTAGGCTGATGGGCATTTTGGTTGCTTCCATGTCTTGGCAATTATGAAATAGTGTCCAGTGGACGTTGAGGCACATGTATCATTTCGAATGATGGTTCTCTCTGGATATATGCCCAGGAGTGGGATTTCAGGATCCTATGGTAGCTCTGTTTTTAGGTTTTTAAGGAACCCCCGTACTCTTCTCCATAATGGCTGTACCAGTTTACATTTCCACCAACAGTGTAGGAGGGTTCCCATCTCTCTATACCCTCTCTTAGATTTTTTTTGGTGAGAGCCATTCTGACCAGTGAGAGATGACACCTTCTTGGAGTTTTGATTTCCATTTCTCTAATAATCAGTGATGTGGAGCATCTTTTCATGTGCTTTTTGGCCATCTGTATGTCTTTTTTGATTGGGTTGTTTGTGGGTTTTTTTTTTCATATTGGGCTACATGAGCCGTTCGTATGTTTTGGAGATTAATTCCTTGTCAGTGGCTTCATTTGCAAATGTATTCTTCCATTCTAGAAGGTTGTCTTTTCGTTTTGTTTATGTGTTCCTTTGCTGCGCAAAAGCTTTTAAGTTTAATTAGGCCCCATTTGTTTATTTTTATTTTCATTACTCTAGGAGGTAGATCAGAAAAGATCTTGCTGAGATTTATGTCAGAGTTTTACAGTGTCTGGCTTTATATTTAGGTCTTTAATCCATTTTGACTTAATTTTTGGCTATGGTGTTAGGTGGTGTTCTAATTTCATTCTTTTACACTGTAGTTTCCCAGGGCCACGTATTGAAGAGACTGTCTTTTCTCTGTTGTACACTCCTGTCTCCTTTATCATAGATTAGATGACTATGGATGTTTGAGTGTTTCTCTGGCTCCTGTCCTGCTCCATGAATCTGTGTGTCTGTTTTTGTGCCTGTACCATGCATACTGCGTTCTGTCTATTTTGCCATGCCACATAGCTTTGTGTATAGTCTGAAGTCAGGGAGCATGACTCCTCCATCTCCACTTTTCTTTCTCCAGATTGCTTTAGCTCTTTGGGGTCTTGTGTCTCCATACACATGGTAAAATATTTTGTTCTCTTTCTGTGAAAAATGCCGTTGGTAATTTGATAGGGACTGCATTGACCCTGTGGATTGCTTTGGGTAGAATAGTCATTTTGACAACATTGATTCTTCCAATCCAGGAATGTGGTATATCTCTCCATCTGTTTGTGTCATCTTTGATTTCTTTCATCTGTGTCTTACAGTGTTTTCTGAGTATAGATCTTTGGCCTCTTTAAGTCGGTTTATTCCTAGGTATTTTATTTATTTATTTTCGATGCAGTATAAATGGGATTGCTTCCTTTCTTTCTTTCTGATCTTTCATTGTTAGTCTGTAGGAATGCCAGAGATTTCTGTGTATTATTTTGTATCTTGTCACTTTACCAAATTCACTGATGAGCTTTAGTAGTTTTCTGATAGTGTCTTTGTGTACAGTATCATGTCATCTGCAAACAGTGACATTTTTTCTTTTTCTTTTCCAGTTTGGATTCCTTTTATTTCTTCTTCTTCTCTGGCCGTAGCTAGGACATCTAAAACTATGTTGAATAAGAGTGGCACGAGTGGACATCCTTGTCTTGTTCCCGAAATTCGAGAAACGGCTTTCAGCCTTTCACCACTGAGTATATTATTAGCTGTAGGTGACAGAGACATAAGGGGTTTGGCGAGTCCCAGGAGGCAAGGCTCCCATCAGACAGGGAGCCAGCCGGCTAGTGCTGGTCCTTTCCCACACCCCCCAGACTGAGAGTGGGTGGGCAGCTCCGTCCTGAGGTTCAGGCTCCTGAAGTGAGCAAGCTTAAGGAGGCAGAACATGCTGTGGACCAGAATGGGCTGGTCCTCGTGACGTATGAGCGACAAGCTAGCAGACGCGGTCACCCCGTGTGCTCAGGATGCTGCCAGTCTCCCTGCTGTGAGTCAGGAGCACCGAGGGCTTTCCACCGTCAGTGGACACCCAGAGCTGGGAACCAAGCGTCTTCTCTGGGCCAGTGGTATTTGTGGGACATCAGCCTCTTGGCCTGGGCATGCACTTCTATGCCGACATGTCACCTGTTGTGGGAGTCATAAATTAAATGAGAAAGGAGATGGGCCGTGGTGCTTTAAGTGCGGGCAGCTTCCGAGTAAAATGCTGCCTCGGAGATCATGTGACCTGTAAATGTCTTCAGGGTTCTGCAGGCGTCTGAGACCTTAAATTATTTGGTTCAGATCCAAAGAAGTACATGCTCCGTATTCTACCTCAGTGTTTTTAAAAGGAGGCTGCCATACAACAGAAGGGCTTCCTTTCTTGAAAACACCAAGTGAGTTTCCGCAGAAGCACCGGAGGTCACGGGAAGCTGTGACCTCGGAACTCTAACACCAGTATTTGATGCCCGTGGCCAGAGGGGATCAGTTGGTGTTTAATCTTCACGAGTGTTTCCAGTTGCGTAAAGAGTGGTCACTGTGAGAGCTGGGATAGATACTCAGGAAGGTCTTTGCTGGTTTTCCTGTCTGCTTTAACTTTATTCTGTAAAGAGTATGAAGTTGTGAAAATTAGCTGTCATCGTTAAAAAAGAAAAAAAGCAGTCCTGGGGTGTATTTCTAGAATCCTGGCAAGTGCAAGTGTAAACATTTCTTCACAGACCCTTTTCCTGCTCAGGTTTTACAGAGAATAGTTCTAAGGAATATACCCTTTGTTGTTAAAAAGCCAAAAAACCTAGAAACACTGATTTGACCCAAAATGAAACAAGGGTCAGCAGGAAAACAGTAGAATCAAACCTACAAATTTTCAGATATTAAAGTAACCAGACATATAAAATAATATATTTAGTATATTTAAAGAAATAAAATAGGGCATTTAAATATTAGTAAGAAGCAAGAGACTATAAAATGATTAAGCAAATCAATAAACAGATCAAAGAGAACTAGAAATAAACATACTTCTTTAAAGGAATCCATGGATGTATTTTCTGAATTGGGAAATATGAAAGAGAGAAAGAGATGGGGGAGAGTGGAGAGAAGATTTAATGTGATAACATAGTGATCTAAATGGGATTATGGATGGATAGAAAAGAACGTGGGGCAGAGGGGAAAAAATAACAGCTGGGAATTTTCTAGACGTGTTGGAAGTTGTTGCTTCTTAGGTTCAGAAAGCCCAGTGGCTTTGCTGTAGCTATGCCTGTCACATCGTAGTGAAAGTCTAGAATCCCAAAGATAAAGGGAAGATCTTCCCGTGGAAGTCGGTAGTGATAAAATATTAAAAAGTGATTTATCAAAAGCAGCAGTGGAAGCCAGAAGGAAAGCGAACAGTTTGTTCACTGTACTGAGAGAAGAACGCATGTGTGCGTGCTAAGTTGCTTCAGTTGTGTCGGGCTGTTTGCGACCCTAAGGACTGTGGCCCGCCAGGCTCCTCTGTCCATGGGATTCTCCAGGCAGGAATACTGGAGTGGGTTGCCATTTCCTCCTGCAGGGGGTCTTCCCGACCCAGGGGTGGAACCCAGGTCTCTATGTCTCCTGTGTTGGCAGGGGGCTTCTTTACCACTAGCACCACCTGGGGAGCCCTGGTCAGCCTAGAATGTATACCCAAAGCTGTCATTCAAGGATGAGGTGTAAAATCAGTCAGTTTCATCTGCGATACTGTCATTTTTAGTAAGAAATATGTATTTGATCTTGTCCTTCATCCTGGCACATAGTTCCTAAAGTTTTTGGAATTTCCTAAGTGATAAGAGTGTTGCTGCTGCTGCTGCTAAGTCACTTCAGTCGTGTCCGACCCTGTGCGACCCCATAGACTGCAGCCCACCAGGCTCCTCTGCCCCTGGGATTCTCCAGGCAAGAACATTGGAGTGAGTTGCCATTTCCTTCTCCAATGCATGAAAGTGAAAAGGGAAAGTGAAGTCGCTCAGTCGTGTTCGACTCTTGGAAACCCCATGGACTGTAACTTAAAAGGCTTCTCCGTCTGTGGGATTTTTCAGGCAAGAGTACTGGAGTGGGTTGCCATTTCCTTTTCCTGATAAGAGTGTTAGAAGTATGTTAATACTTATAACAAGCTCCTGTCCACCACACCAGAGTTTATGTTAATGAGATGACTTCTAGAAAAACTCTGAGGGTAGGGGTTAATTGCTAGTTAGAAGGTTAGAACTTTGAATCCCACTCTCTGACCTCTGGGAAGGGGAGAGGGGCTGGAGGTGCAGTGAGTCACCAAAGGACAGTGATTTAATCAATCGTGCCTCTACAACAAAGCCTCCGTAAAACCCCAAAAGGATGGGGTTTGGAGAGGGCCAAAGAACTGGTTTCATAGAGACCGTATCCTTTGACAAGTTTTATCTAAAAAGATACCAATAACGAACAGATAACTTAAAAATTCTTTATCACTTGAACATTAAGAAAGTCACATCTGAATACCTCATGGATCAAAGAGAAAAGCCCTCACAAATTACCAGCTACTTGAAATGACCATGAAAATAGAACAAAATTTGGTTGTGGGTGTATATTAGGGGTAACATCATAGCCTTTAAAAGTGTGTCTGACTTAAGAAGTTAGCAAAATAGCAACGTAATAGACTCAAAGAAAGTAAATAAGGAAATAATAATGGAAAGAAGTAAGCAAAGCAGAGGAGCAACATGACCAAGTATTTTTAATTAACAGGATGATAGGAGTGGGAAGAGAATCCAGGGGGCTTCATGGGAGGCAGCGGGCTGGGTCTGCACTCTCCCCAGCCTTTTCTGAAAACAAACAAACAAACAAAAAAACCCTGTCTTCTCACTGGACTGCTGTGTTTTCCTTGCCACGCTCCCCTTTCCAGCTGGTATTGCAGGTAATTTGATTCTCCAGAAGCTCACTTTGAAAAAAACTCCTGGATCATACTGTGTTTTATTTTATTTTTAAAGTTTATTTTTAGGTGGAGGATAATTGCCTTACAATGCTGTGCTGATTTCTGCCGTACCGCAGCGTGAATCACACATAAGTATACATAGATCCCCTTCCTCTTGTGCCTCCCTCCCACTCCACCCCCGACTGTCCCACCCCTCTAGGTGAACACTGGGTTGAGCTCCCTGTGTTGCAGAGCCACTTGCCACAAGCTATGTGTTTTACCTACAGTAATGTATACGCTTCAGTGCTATTTTCTCAATTCGTCCCGCTCTCTCCTTCCACACTATGTCCACAAGTCTGTTCACTGTGCCTGCATCTCTGTTCCCACCCTGCAGATATGTTTATCAGCACCACTGGTTTAGATTCCATACACATGCATTAATATATGATATTTGGTTTTTTTCTTTCTGACCTCAGTCTGTGTAACAGCCTCTGGGTTCATCCACCTCAGTTCAACTGACTCACGCTTGTTCCTTTTTATGGCCGAGTAATATTCCGTTGTACCTGTGTACCACGACTTATTTATCCATCGCCTGTCACTGGCCATCTAGGGTGCTTCCATGTCCTGGCTGTTGTAAACGGTGCTGCAGTGGACATGGGGGCACGTGTGTCTTTGAATTACAGTTTTCTTGCGATATGTGATCTTATTTAAACATTTGCACTCTGTCTCATTTTTTCCTAGTTTGCTTCTGTGTTGCTTCTCTGTGTAGCTAATGTCTGTGTTTAATATGCCAATTCTGTGTCCTGTGTTTTCCCCCCACTTTTCATGAGTTTGTTCTCTGTGTGTCTTCACCATGGGTATTTTTTGTGGCTTCCAGTGCTTGGATGTTGCTTGGTTCACTCAACTAGGCCACTGATGGGACTTGTGGTCTGTTTTCTTTGTGCTTTTTCTCTTTAGGTGATAATGTTTTGCTTTCCTTTTTCCAGATAAGTCCTGTGGGATGATTTCCTGTTGACTCTGCCTGCGTTTCAGATGTCATGGTTCACTGTGGTCCTGGGCAAGATGCTCACTACCTCGTACGTAGGTGGCACTCAGCCAGGTGTGCTGTGTTCTTTATGTGCCACTGGTTCCAAGAGTATTTATAACTAGATTTGAGAAAAGTTATCCAGTGGGAAAGCTCAGACTGAGTGGGATGGAGACCCCATTCTAAGAGGCTGATACCAAGAACTTATACCCAATGCCCCCAGCATATCTGAGTGGAGGCTGGCAGATGCCAAACCCTCTTCTTTATGTTTGGGTGTATTTCCAACATTTTATTATGAAAAAATCTAACACAGAAAGATTTTTGCAGTAAACACACCTTGTGTGTGCCCAGTGCATGTCAAGCTTCTGCTAGGCCTTTTCCTTTGGGTATCAATTCTGAACCCTAATCCTCTAGCCAACCCTTGCCCCTTAGCCTTTCTTAATTTTTGATACATTTCCAAGCGAGTGGCAGACCTCAGCCATACCCACCCCTAATGCCTTCATCAGCATCATTTATGGTTCTTTTTTGTTTTTCCTCTTGGAAGTAGAATTAGCGCATGGTAAAATGCACGATTTCTGCAGTTTGATGAAGTCTGAAAACTCCACACGTTGTGGTTGCTCTCCCTGCCCCTTCCCAGTCAGGTGCTATGCCCCGGACATCACAGACGTGCTGAACCTGCTCCGAAGCTTCCCGTCGTCAGTGCGACCGATGGTCCTGCACTTTGAACGGAGGTTTGTTCCTAGCACATTTCTGAACCTCCCCCACGACGCCTGTGTCTCTGTGCAGTCCTTTCATTGCTGAGTAGTGCTGGTTGAGTGGATGGACCGCAGTTAGCGTCTCTGTCTCCTGTCGAGGGCCCCCCAGGGTGTTTGCAGTTCGGGCTGTTATGAGGAAAGCAGCAGAGCGCATTACAAACACTGGCCAGACCTGTAAAAATAGAACTCTGATCTACAGCCTTTGGCCACCTGCCCAGGAAACCAGCCCACCATCTCCAGTAGCCAGCCCAGGAAGCCGGGCGGCTATAGCCGGACTTGCAGGATATTAGCCTGCTATTTCTCACAGTAATCCAGGCAGCCAAACAATAATCCATCAGCTCCAAGCCACAGGACTTGATCAATAACTGATGCTTCCTTTTCTTTTTTTTTTTCCTGCTTCCAACTTGGAACCAACCAGAGAAAGCCAAATATACCCCCTGACCTACCCCCAGGACACCCCACTGCTGGTCGGCTGCTCCAGCTCCCGGGGCCCACAGCCTCTGCAAGCACACTGGGGCCTTCCCTTATTCCACAGGGAGGCCCTGCCGCCTCTGACTCCCTTACCACAGCAAACCCTGAGCAGGCACCTCTGCCCATTCGCTGGGCAGTCTGCATTCATTTGCACACTCAGCCGAGCCCTTTGCGGACACAGGCTTTCAGCTGGTCACGGTGGTGTCTAGAGGTGCGTCTGTGGGGCTGCACATTGGAGGGAGCTGGAAGACTTCTGCCGCGTGCTCAGTCCATTTTCCGCTCCTGCCGGCCCCTCGTGCTTGCCAACATTTGGCGCTGTCAGTCTTTCTAATTCTGTTTGGAGGTTTCATGTTTACATTTCAGACGTCTTGGTCAGATGCCTGGCTGTACTGAGGGGGTCTGGGGGAGCCTTCCTGTGCTCAGCCTGGGGGGAACCCCCTTCCACTCTCTGTGATCTGGGCTCTTAACTAACTTAGTGTCCTTGTCTTCAGTTTTGTTTCAAATGATGTTGCTTCAGTTCGGTCACATAGCGTTTGTGGCAAAAATGAGTCATTTACGAATACATTTTATGTCAGAAATCTCAAGAAGTTTGTCAGGGAAATGAGTGGCAGCAGGGACCCTGTTGATGAAAAATCTGGAGATTGCTGAGTACTGTTCCACGTTTCACTCATTCATTCCTCCAATCAGTCAACAAATTATTGAGTGCCTACAAACCATAAAAGTAAAATGCAGAGTCCACTGGATTGCCATAGCTCTGCGGTCAAGAATGAAGCAGAGAATGGCATGGGATGTGTGCAGAGATGGGGTGCATTGAGGGATGGGCTGTCTGTTGGTTTATGTGGTGAGGTCAAGGCTGTTGGGGGCATGGGGTGTGTGCAAGGATGGGCTGCCTTGGGGAGACTGGGCTTGTGTGGAGTTTGGGTGCATGTGGAGATGGAGCAGGGCTGGGGCAGTTAGGGGGCAGGATGAGTGCAGAGTCAGAACACTGAGGGGACAGGGCAAGCGTGGGGATGGTGCACACTGGGGGATGGAGTGTGGAATCAGGGAGCATTAGGGTGACAAGGAGAGTGTGCTGTTGTGGTGCATGCTGACACAGGTGCATTTGGGGGACAGGGCAAGGTCAGGGTGCATTGTAGAAATGGAGCGTGTGTGAGGTTGGGTACATGCAGTGGCTGGGTACATTGGCGGGGGGTAGGGCAGGGCTGAGGTGCATGGGGAGAGGGAGCATGTTGGGAGGACTAGGCACATGAAGAACGGGTAAGAGGGGCATGTGTGTTGTGCCAGGCAGAGGACACAGTGAGGAAGGGCCTTGAGACTACTGCACGTCTGGAATATCCTTCAGATGGTCGGGGCCAGTGCAGCTTGAGGCAGGATTACCGGAGACCACATCGGGGAGAGCCCACAAGGGGTTTGTACAGGGCCTGCACTATCCTAGGGCAGAGTGGGGGTTGAAGGAGAACCCCTGCCCCTGGGTGATGGGCGAGGGGGTGCCAGAAGAGTGGGCCGAACTGGGTTTATCTTAAAGCACGTGGGGCTTGGAGGAATTGGGGGTTGTGCAGCAGCTGTCCTGACGTGTGTGGGGGCTGTTAGATGTTCGGTAGGCGTGGGTGGGGGTAGTCTGGAGGTCGAGAGCGCAGAGGGGACGCCACCAAGCGGGTGTGGGCTGATGCAGAGCAGCGTCATGGGGCGGGGCTGCTCACACACACCGCCGGCCCAGGGCCTTGAGTCTGCGGCCTCTCCTGACCTGCCACATCATCTTGGGCTGGGCTGCTTTATTCAGTGGAGGTTTTTATGGAGATCACTGTGGTTGTCAGACATAATAGGTGAGGTGCCAGTACCCTTTACCCAGTTGCTCCCCATGATAACTTTTAGCAAAAATGAGCTACTGTATCACACCATCCACTGGCCTTATTCTGATCTCACTGTTTCCTTTGTGCTCATCTGTGTATAGGTGTTGAGTTCTGTGCCACTTTATCACATGAGGAAGTTAGTATGTCTCAACTAAGTCGAGATACAGAACATCTCCATCCCGTGTTGATGTGTTGACCTGTCCCTAATTCCTGACCACACCAATCTTTCATTTCTAAAACTCTGTCATTTCAAAACTGTTAGGTTAATGAACATTTAGTAGCGTACTAGTAACGTATAGTAGTAACCTGTCTGTGTTGACTTTTCCCCTCAGCATCAGTCCCTGGAGATCTGTCCAGGTTGCTGCTGTGTCAGTTGTTAACTCTTTTGTGTGGTTCAGTCTAATTCCATGGTATGAACTACCATAGCCTGTTTAACCATCCACCTGTTCAAGGACATTTGTGTTGTCTCCAGTTAGGAGTGATAACAACTAAAGCTGCTGTACACATTCATATGCAGGTTTCTTGTGAACACAGGTTTTATTTCTTTGGAATAAATGCCCAGGAGAGCAATGGCTGGGGCATTTCATATTTAGTTTTACAAGGAACTTCAAACTTTTCAGAGTGGCTATACCACTTTGCAGCCCTACCAGCTATGTGCCAGAGATTCAGTTTCTCTGTATCCTTGTTGGCATTTGGAGTTTTCAGTGTTTTTAATTTTCTGACAGGCATGCAGAGGTATCTCATGGTATTTTTACTTTGAACTTCCTTGAAGGCTAATGATTTTGAACCTCCTTTCATACGCTTATTTGCCACCTATGTATCCTCTTTGGTGACATGTATTTCATGAATTTTGTCTTTTTTCTAATTGAGGGGTTTAATTTTTGCTATTGAGTATATATTTCTGTAACAGTTATTTGTCGGATGTGGTGGATTCTCATTTGCAGTAGTTACATTGCATACGTTTCAGCAAACACTGAATTAGTGAATACTAAACCACTTCTCCTGCAGAAAGGATGGAGTTAGATTCCTGCCAATCTCTGGTTACGTTTTTGTCAACTGATCAAGAGATATCTTTATTTTGTATGTGTTTCTTTTTGAAGACACCTTATTTCATGTGTGTTGGTTCATTAACATTGAACTCACAGCCAACTGCATTATAACTTGGACTTGAATGAATTCATCTCACGTATTAACTTCATAAGGCACATCGCAGCCTTCTTGTGCTCAGGAACATAGAAAATGCTTCAGCTTTCTGCTTGGGGGTCATTTGAAACAGTGAAAACAACAAAAAGTACAACAATTTAAAAAGTGTGGCAATAAATCATTTATGAAAAGGGTATTTGTTTACAGCTTTAGCGCTGGAACACAAAGGCAGAGTATGTCTCGTTCTAGGAATATGGGCATTGGGAGAGTTGAGTTTTTACTATTCTGGGCACGTCTGCAGAATTGTGAAAGCTCTTCAAGTATTGATTTTGGGGTCACAAGTAAACTTAGGGAGTAGGCAAATTGGAAAATAAGAGTTGTCCCTTGGTCCTGGGGGGCTTGGTTCCAGAAAGTGAAACAAAAGGAAGTGAAGTGTCCGACTCTGGGCGACCCCCTGGACTGCAGCCCACCAGGCTCCTCCACCCATGGGACTCTCCAGGCAAGAGTACTGGAGTGGGGTGCCATTGCCTTCTCCAGGGGATCTTCCCGACCCAGGAACTGAACCCAGGTCTCTCGCATTGCAGACAGATGCTTTTCCTTCTGAGCCACCAGTCAGTCAGTTCAGTCGCTCAGTCGTGTCCGAATCTGTGTGACCCCATGAATTGGAGCACGCAAGGCCTCCCTGTCCATCACCAACTCCCGGAGTTCACTCAGACTCACATCCATCGAGTCGGTGATGTCATTCAGCCATGTCATCCTCTGTCGTCCCCTTCTCCTCCTGCCATCAATCCCTCCCAGCATCAGTCTTTTCCAATGAGTCAACTCTTCACATGAGGTGGCCAAAGTACTGGAGTTTCAGCTTTAGCATCATTCCTTCCAAAGAACTCCCAGGGCTGATCTCCTTCAGAATGAAAGTGAAGGAAGAGAGTGAAAAAGTTGGCTTAAAGCTCAACATTCAGAAAACGAAGATCATGGCATCTGGTCCCATCACTTCATGGGAAATAGATGGGGAAACAGTGGAAACAGACTATTTTGGGGGGCTCCAAAATCACTGCAGATGGTGACTGCAGCCATGAAATTAAAAGACGCTTACTCCTTGGAAGGAAAATTATGACCAACCTAGATGGCATGTTCAAAAGCAGAGACATTACTTTGCCAACAAATGTCCGTCTACTCAAGGCTAAGGTTTTTCCAGTGGTCATGTATGGATATGAGAGTTGGACTGTGAAGAAAGCTGAGTGCCAAAGAATTGATGCTTTTGAACTGTGGTGTTGGAGAAGACTCTTGAGAGTCCCTTGGTCTGCAAGGAGATCCAAACAGTCCAGGGAACCCCTTAAATAAATAACTATCCTAGATTTCATATTGTGCTTCCATGGTGAAGTGAAAGTGAAAGTCGCTCAGTTGTGTCCAACTATTTGTGACCCCATGACTAAGTCCATGGAATTCTCCAGGCAAGAATACTGGAGTGGGTAGCTTTTCCCTTCTCCAGAAGAATCTTCCCCACCCAGGAACTGAACCCAGGTCTCTTGCATTGCAGACAGATTCTTTACCAGCTGAGCTATCAGGGAAGCCCTTGCTTACAGGACCTCCTTGAATACCAAAATCTGAGGATGTCCAAGTTCCTTAAGTGAAATGGTGCATATAACCTATGCACATCCTCCTGTTCACTTAATTTATTTTCATTAAGGTGTAGTTGATTTGCAATATTATATTAGTTTAAGGTGTACAATATGGTGAGTCACAATTTCTGTAGGTTATGCTCCATTTAAAGTTATGAACTATTGGCTATTTCCCTTGCATTGTACATGATATCCTTGTAGCTTGTCTTGCACATAGCAGTTTCTGCTCTTGAATCCCCTATTACTCTACTGTCTTTCCTCTTTCTTCTTCCCACTCATAACAACCGGCTTGTTCTTTCTATCTGTGAATCTGTTTCTCTTTGTTATATTCATTCGTTTTATTTTTTTTGTTTTCATATGTGAGTGGTAGTATATACAGTATTCAACCTTTTCTCTCTGACTTATTTCACTGAGTATAATACCCTTCGGTCTATCCATGTTCTTGCAAATGGTAAAAATTTCTTTCTTTTTAATGGCTGAGTAGTCTATTGTATATACAGATGATGTCTTTATCCATTCATCTGTTGATGGACATTTAGGTTGCTGTCTTATGCTGGCTATGGTAAATAATACTACTGTAAACATTGAGGTGCGTGTATCTTTTCAAATTAGTGTTTTCATTTTCTCTGGATATTTATCCAGGAGTGGGATTGCTGGATCATATGGTAGTTCTCGTACTCTTTTTTTTTTTTTTCAAGGAATCTCCATACTCTTTTCCACAATGATTCCACCAGTTTACATTCCCACTAACAGCGTACAAGGACTCTCTTCTTCCACATCCTCACGAGCATCTGTTGTTTGTGATCTTTTTTTGATACTAGCCATCTGACAGGTGTGAGGTGATATCTCATTGTGCTTTTTATGAGCCTTTATCTGTGATGTTGAGCATCACATATACTTGCTGGCCATCTGTATGTCGTCTTTGGGAAAATGTCTGTTCAGGTCTTCTGCCTATTTTTACAATTGGGTTCTTTTTTTATATTAAGGTGTACGAGCTCTCTGTAAGTTCTGGGTAAGTGTGCTCAGTTGCTCTCTCGTGTCTGGCTCTTTGTGACCCTATGCACTGTAGCTCACCAGGCTCCTCTGTCCGTGGGATTCTCCAGGCAAGAATACTGGAGTGGGTTGCCATTTCCTTCTCCAGGGGATCTTGCCCACCCAGGGCAGATTCTTTACCAGTGGCCCTATTAACCCCTTATTAGTCATGTGTAGGATTTCCCCAGTGGTTCAGATGGTAAAGCATCTGTATACAATGCGGAAGACCTGGGTTCGATCCCCGGGTCAGGAAGATCCCCTGGAGAAGGGGATGGCAATCTACTCCAGTACGATTGCCTGGAGAATCCCAAGGACAGAGGAGCCTGGTAGGTATTAAGTCACTAAAGTCATGTCCAACTCTTTGCCATCCCATGATCTGTAGCCCCTCAGGCACCTCTGTCCATGGGATTCTCCCAGCAAGAATACTGGAGTGGGTTATCATTTTCTTCTCTGGGGATCTTCCTGACCCAGGGACTGAACCTGCATCTCTTTCATCCCCTGCATCATCAGGTGGCTTCTCTACCACCAGCACCACCTAGGAAGACCCATTGTTAGTCACACCATTTGCACGTATTGTCTCCCATTTGTTTATTTTTAAATTTTAATTTTTACTTTATTTTGCTTTACAGTACTGTATTGGTTTTGCCATACATTGACATGAATCCACCACGGGTGTACACGAGTTCCCAATCCTGAAACCCCCTCCCACCTCCCACCCCATATCATCTCTCTGGATCATCCCCGTGCACCAGCCCCAATCATCCTGTGTCCTGTATCGAACATAGACTGGCGATTCGTTTCTTACATGATAGTATACATGTTTCAATGCCGTTCTTCCAAATCATCCCACCCTCTCCCTCTCCCACAGAGTCCAAAAGTCAGTTCATTGTCTTTTTGTTCTGTTGATGATTTCCTTTGCTGTGCAAAAAGCTTTATGTCTAATTAGGTCCCATTTGTTTATTTTTGCTTTTGTTTCCTTTGCCTTAGGAGACAAATCCAAAAAAAAAATATTTCTATGATGTATGTCAAAGAGTATTCTGCCTATGGTTTCTTCTAGGAATTTATGGTTTCTGGTCTTACATTTAGTTTTTTAGTCCATTTTGGCTTTTTGTTTAATCGCTGTTGAGTATTTTATTTTCATTAAGCATTCTTTATCACTTTTACCTAACATTTATCACCTAACATTTTTAAACCCTTTTAATTTTATATTGGAGTATAGTTGATTAGCAGTGTTAACGTTAGGTTCAGGTGTACAACAGAGTGATTCAGTTATATGTATATATACACACATATATACTTTTTGGGGGGTTTATTTTTGTATATGGTATGAGAAAATGTTCTAATTTCATTCTTTTACATGTGTCTGTCTGGTTTTCCCAAGACCACTTACCGAAGAGACTGTTTTTCCCCTGATTGGATTGGATTGGCCAAAAAGTTTGTTTGGGTTTTTCCACGATATTATAGAAAACCCTAAGAAAACTTTTCGGCCAACTCAATATATTCTTGCCTTCTTGGTCACAGGTCTGTGCGCCTGTTCTGTTCCTTTCGTCTTAAGTGACTGTTTTTGTGTGAAGGCTTTGCTATTTTGATTACTGTACTTTTGGACTTAGCCTGAAGTTCGGAAGTGTGACACCTCTAGCTCTGTTCTTCTTTCTCAAGATTGTTTTGGCTATTCAGGGTCTTTTGTGTTTCCATACAAATTTTAAAGTTAGTTGTCCTAGCTCTGTGAAAAATGCCATTGGATTTTGATAGGGATTGCATTGAATCTACCTTGGGTAATATGGTCATTTTAACACTATTAATTCTCCTGATCCAAGAACATGGATTTCCATCTATGATGTCTTTAATTTTTGATGTCTTTAGTTTTTTTCATCAGTGTCTTATAGTTTTCTGACTGTGTGTCTTTTACCTCCTTAGGTAAGTTTATTCCTAGATATTGTATTCTGTTTGATTCGGTGGAAAATGGAACATTTCCTTAATTTTTCTTTCATATAGTTCATTGTTCAATATAGAAATGCAACTGATGTCTTTCTCTCTTTCTCCCTCCCTCCTTTCCTTCCTTCCTTCCGTTCCTCTTTTCTTTCTTTCCTGCTTTTTGGCCATTCTGTGTGGCATGCCGGATCTTAGTTCCCTGACCAGAGATCAAGCTTGCAACCCCTGCA
Source organism: Madoqua kirkii (assembly GCA_006408675.1). Lineage (NCBI taxonomy): Eukaryota > Metazoa > Chordata > Mammalia > Artiodactyla > Bovidae > Madoqua > Madoqua kirkii. The sequence goes on from SJYC01132494.1 coordinate 36,635, forward strand.
ATGGAAGTGTGGAGTCCTAACCACTGGATCACCAGGGAAATCCCCAACTGATTTCTCTATATTAATTCTGTATCCTGAAACTTTACCAATTTAATTCGTGAGTTCCAGTATTTTTTTTTTTGATGTCTTTAGGATATTCTGCATATAATATCATGTCATTTGCAAGCAGTAACAGTTTTATGTCTTCCATTACAATTTGGATTCTTCTTTCTTTTTTCTTGTCTGATTGTTATGCTTAGGACTTTCAGTATTATGTTGAATAAAAGCAGTGAGAGGGGGCGTCCTTGTATTATTCCTGATCTTACTGGAGATGCTCTAACTTTTACCACTGAGTGTGATATTACATGTTGGCTTGTTATGTATGTCCTTTATTATGTTGAGCATATTCCCTCTATACCTATTTTGTGGATTTTAAAATCATAAATGGATGTTGACTTTTGTCAAAAGATTTCCATCCTCTACTGAGATGGTCATATAATTTTTATTCTTCAATTTGTTAGTGTGGTGTATCACATTGATTGATAGGTAGATATTGAAACCTTTTTGCATCTCTAGGGTAAATCCCACTTGATCATGGTGTGTGATCAATCCTTTTAATGTATTGTTGAATTTGGTTTGTTAATATTTTGTTGCAGATTTTTTAATCTATATTCACTGGAGATACTTACCTGTAGTACTTTTTAATGCCTGTATGATTTTGATATCAGCATGATGCTGGCCTCATAAAACGAGTTTGGAAGCCTTACGTCCTCAGTTTTTTTGTAATAGCGTGAGGAGACCAGATGTTAACTCTTCTCTAAATATTTGACAGAATTCACTTGTGAAGCCATCTGGTCCTAGGCTTTTGTTTGTTGGAAGTTTTTTAAAATTACTGAGTCAATATCATTATTGGTGATTGGTCTATTCATATTTTGTATTTCTTCCTAGTGCAATCTTAGGAGCATATACTTCTCCCATATTGTTGTTTGTAGTAGTCTCTTATGCACCTTTGTGCTTCTGTGGTGTCGATTGGTAGCTTTTCCTTTTTTCATTTCTGATTTTATCAGTTTGTGCCCTTTTTGTTCTTGATGTGTCTTGCTAAAGGCTTATCAACTTTATCTTTTCAAAGAATGAGTTCTTGGTTTCTTTCCTCTTTCTTTTTAGTCTCCGATTTATTTCTGCTCTGATATTTATAATTTCTTTTCTTCTACTAACTTTGGGATTTTTATGTCTTTTTAGCTCCTTTAGGCATAAAGTTAGATTATATTTATTTGAGATTTTTTTTTTCCCCAAGGTAGGCTTATGTTCACTTTCACTTTTCACTTTCATGCATTGGAGGAGGAAATGGCAAGCCACTCCAGTATTCTTGCCTGGAGAATCCCAGGGATGTGGGAGCCTGGTATGCTGCCATCTACGGGGTTGCACAGAGTCAGACACGACTGAAGTGACTTAGCAGCAGCAGCAGGCTTATATTGCTTTAAGCTTCTTTCTTAGAACTGCATTTGCTGCATCCCATAGAGTATGGATCTTTGTGTTTTCATTTTCATTTGTTTCCAGGTAATTTTAAATTTCATCTTTAATTTCTTCAGTGATCCGTTGGTTGTTTAGTAGTGTATTGTTTAGCCTCCACATTTTTTGTTTGTTTTGCAGTTTTTTAAATAGTTTATTTTTATTTTTTAATTAATTAATTAATTTTATTTTTTGTGCTGTTTATTTTATTTTACTTTACAATACTGTATTGGTGAATTTTTAGTCTTATAGCATCATGGTTAGAAAATATGCTGCATTTGGTATCAGTGATCTTAAGTGTACTGAGACTTGTTTTGTGACCTAGCATGTGATCCTATCCTGGAGAAAGTATATTTTGCTGCCTTTGGATAGAATATTCTAGTTACATCTATAGAGTCCATCTGGACTAAATTGTCACTTAAGGCTAGTGTTTCTGTATTGATTCTGAATGATCTGTCCGTTTATGTAAGTGGGGTGTTATAGTCTCCTAGTATTTTTGTGTTACTGTCAATTTCTCCCTTTATGTTTGTTAATATTTGCTCTATGTCTAATTGTTCCTATGTTGCATGCATATATATTTATATCTTCTTGGATGGATCCCTTGATCGTTCTGTTATGTCCTTCTTTGTCTGTTGTTATAGTCCTTGTTTGCAAGTTTGTTTTGTCTGATACAGTCATTGCTACCTTGACTTTCTTTTGCTTTCTGTTTGCATGGAATACTTTTTTCCATTCCTTCACTCTCAGTCTGTGTGTGTCTTTAGATTTGAAGTGAGTTTCTTGTAAGCAGCATATATATGGGCCTTATTTTTGTATCCAATCAGCCACCTTACATGTTTTGATTGAAGCATTTAGTCCATTTACATTTAAAGTAATTAAGTATATACTTACTGCCATTTTGTTAGTTTTGGGGGAATCTTGTTTTATAGTCATTTTTTGTTCCTTCCTGCTTTTGTTCTTTTCCCTTGTGATTTGATAACTATCTTTAGTGTTATATTTGGATTCCTTTCTAAACTTTTGTGTGTGAGTATCTGTTATTGAGTTTTGGTTTGTAGTTACCATAAGGTTTACATATAGCAATCTAAAGACCTTGCATGTTCACTACCCTTCCCCACAATTACTGCTTTTGACACCATATTTTACATCTATTTGCTTAATGTATCTCATAACTACTTATTGGGCTTCCCAGGTGGTGCAGTGGTAAAGAACCCACCTGCCAATGCAGGAGAATCAGGAGATGATGGAGCAATTTCTGGTTTAGGAAGATCCCCTGGAGTAGGAAATAGCAACCCACTCATTATTCTTCCATGGACAGAGAAGCTTGGGGTCTCAAAGAGTTGAACATGACTTACACCACACACACAAACACATACACACAGAATTACTACTGTAGATATAGATGATTTTACTGCCCTAGTCTCTTAACCTTCTTACCAGCTTTATCTGTGGATGATTATTATTATTATTTTGGCCATGCCACACAGCTTGTGGGATCTTAGTTCCAGGGACTGAACACAGGCCCTTGGCAATGAAATTGCCGAGTTCTAACTACTAGACAGCCAGGGGCTTCCCAATGTATGTGATTGATTTAATTACTTTATATTTGCTTTTACCAATGAGTTTTTCCCTTCACAGTTTTCATTTTTCTGCGTATAGCCTGTCTTTTTTGTTTGTTTGTTTAGAGAAGTTCCTTTAGCATTTTCTATAAAGCTGATTTGGTCGTATTGAATTCTTTTAGCTTTTGCTTATGTGTAAAACTTCTGATTTTGCTATCAAATCTGAATGAAAGTCTTGCCATGTATTCTTTTTTTTTTTTAAGGAAAGTTTTGATTTTTGTCTCTTGTATTTAAAAAAAAAATTATTTATTTTGTGCTAGGCGGGACAGAGGAGCCTGGTGGGCTTCCGACCATGGGGTCGCACAGAGTCAGACACGACTGACGCACATGGCAGCAGCTGCAGCAGGCCTTAGTTGCTGCACGTGGGCTTTCTCTAGCTGCAACAAACAGGGGCAGCTCTGTAGTTCTGGTGCTCAGGCTCCGCTGTGATGGCTTCTCTTGTTGCCGTGCATGGACTCGAGAGCGCACAGGCTTTAGGGTGCGTGGGCTTCAGTATTTATGGCACGTGGGCTTTGTGGTTGCAGCTCACGGGCTCTAGAGTGCAGGCTCAGGAGTTGTTCATGGGCTTAGCTGCCCCGTGGCATGTGGAGTCTTCCTCGACCATGGATTGATTCTTGCATTGGCAATCAGATCGTTTGCCAGTGAACCACGGGGCAAGTCCAGAGTAGAGTATTTTGGGTCGTAAGTTTTACCCTTTCATCACTTTAAATAATGATCTGATCTGCAGAGTTCCTGCCGAAAATTCAACTGATAGCCTTAAAGAGTCGTGGCAGGCTGCGGGGCTGATGTCTGCACACTGGTGTGTGAGGCTGGTCCTGGGGCTAGTGCCGTTCCTCTGGTGGGTGCAGCTGACACCCAGGGTGTTCTGAGGATAGTGCTAGCTCACTGATGTGTGAAGCTGAGTCCCGGCATGTGTGGCTGTAGGGATTCTGGAGTTGGGGAGTGGGACTTGGGCCCAGAGGGTCCTGGGGCTGGTGCCTGCCCACTGGTGGGTGGAGCTGGGTCCTGTGGTCTCTGACTGGAGTGCCACGAGAGTCTCAGGGCTATTGCCTTTGCACTAGTGTGTGAGATTGGGTCTTGGACCCTATGACGGGCAGGGTTGTGTTCCAGGGTAGCTGTGGGTTCAGGGGTCTTAAGACAACCTCCCTGCTAGTGAGTGAGGCTGTGTTCCTATCCAGCTAGTTGGTTAGCCTGAGGCATCCCAGTATTGGTGCTGACCTCCTGGTGGTTAGGGCCGGGTCCCAGTGCTAATGAGTTAGTGCCATTCCCAAATGACACTTGGCAGCCCCAGTGTCCTCGTGGTAGAAGGAGCTCTCCATAGAGGCTGCCCACAGTGTCTGTGCCCTTAAGGTGAGCTCTGGTTGCCCCCTGTCTCCTCAGGGGCTCCAAGATCAGCTAGGAGGGGACCAGGCTCCTTTCAAATTACTGCTTCTGCCCTGGGTCCTGGAGCATGTCAACTTTTCTGTTCTTCCTTTAGGAGTGGAGTCTCTATTTCCCACAGCCCTCTGGATCTCCTGAAAGTAAGCTCATTGGCCTTCAGTTTTTTAATTTATCTTTTTATCTTTTAATATTTTTGGCCATGCCAGGTGGCTTGCAGGATCTTAGTTACTGGGCCAGGAATTGAACCTGTGTGCCCTACAGTAAAAGCACAGGGCTCTGACTACTGGACTGCCAGGGAATCCCCAACACTTGTAGATTTTTTAAATGTAGGTAAGGGCGCATACACAGCAAGCATCAAAGCTTGTAACTCATCCAGGCTCTGTCCACTGGCAGAGAACAGGGACATAAATTCAGATCTAGTGCTGTCCGTTGAGATGTAATCATCATGGGCAGAATCAAATCAGGTGCAAACGCTGAGGTCCGTGAGAGAGAGGAGGAGGGAGGCAGAGGCAGAGGGCACACGCACATGGTTGAGCTATGCAGACTGTAGGTCATAGCGTTCTAGAAAGGGAGAGTATGGGTGTGGGTGGCAGAAGGAGCACGAAGCAGGGGAAAGACGCTGGAGAATCAAGCGGCCAGCAGGTCAGCATCAGGCTGCTTTTGGCTTCAGGGAACAGATCTGCAGATCTGAAGCTATTCTGAAAATCTTTATAGTTTCTAGACTTCGTTATAACTAATTTAAGATTTTGGCTGATCTCTGTTTTGCTGGGGTTATGATAGGAATTGCATTACACCTAACAGAGCATTTTGGGGAAAACTAACCTGTCCTGTGAAGAAAAGTGATAGTCTTGACCCCAAAGGTTCCATGTGGCTATGGTATCCCTGTCCACCCACCCTACGGTGGATCTTCTGTTGGTAGGATTTTTGTGCTTGAAGTGTGGATAAAGCACTTTAAAGTTCTCTCCAGGAGGCCATGCCCTCTGGTCACAGTTTTGCTGACTTTCAGTAAGAAGATGACACCACATGGGGTAAGCCTAGTGCGGTCCACAGTTCCTGGGATGTCTCTGCATCCTGATTTACCCCGATGGCCCTGCTTGCCAAGCCGGTGGGGAACACACAGCTCCATTGTGCCCACCCTTGTGGGCCGTGAAGATGCTCAGTCTGGCACTTGGTGGAGCTTTGGTCTGTCCTTGGTGCTCAGCTGTCAGCTGCCCCTCTTAGGGTCCCGTCTGACTTTGGAGCCCTTGGGGAGCAGCCTGAGCAGGTGTCTACTGGTTGTCACAGAACAGTCTACCTGGGAGGAGGGTGGAGGTTCTGCTAGGAATGTACTACCCAGGAGAGGGAGGCCCCATAGTCACCGACAGACCACCAAAAGGTAACTGGTAGACAAGGTCAGGGGGTCTAAGCAGCTTGGACTCCACTGCCTCCCATTCTCCTCCAGATCAGAAGTCGTGTTTCTTCCCCAGTTGCTTCTAGCATTTATTTTGCTCTGATGCAGCCTAGGCATGGGGCAAGGGGCTAAGAGAGAGTGAACTGCATTATTCTGTGAAGTTGAGGGTGGGGACCACAGGGTCAGCGGCAGCACTAGAAGGCATTTGGGAATGGGGGCTTGCCTGGGGAGCAGGGGTGGGCACTGGGGAGGTGGGGATGGGATTTTGGAGGCAGGAGATGGCATTCAGGATGGGAGGAGAATATAGGGAGGTGGGCATTGAGGGGGATGAGGGTAGTAGAGGAGGGGCAGGGGCAGGGATCAAGAGCATTTCCTAGTCTCTGGAGGAGTCGGAAAGTGAACCCAAGTATGAGTCAGCTCTCGAGTAGGTAAGATCCCTTCAGGAGACATTCTCAGCTCACCTGGCTGAGTGGGTGAGGGTGTGGATAGGGAGTGGTGGGTAGGGGTGTGACTGAGGGAGAGGGAGCCTGGAGGAATCAGGGGAGAATGACAATCATGTTTTTTATTTTTAACTTAAAAAATTGTGGTAAAGTATATATAACAATTACCATTTAAACCGCTTTAAAGCATAGATTCCAGTACTAACTACATGCACATAGTTGTGCAAACGTTACCATCACCCATCTGCAGAACTTTTTCATCTTCCCAAACTGAAGCCCTGTTCACATTTAAGAATAAATAGCTCTCCATTCCCCTCACCCTCTAATATCCATGCTTCTAATTCTGTCTTCATGAATTCAGCTCCTCTAGGTCACAGTGTAAGTAGAATCATTCAGGATTTGTCCTTTTGTAACTGGCTAAGTTGGAATGAAGATTGCTGGGAAAAATAGCAATAACCTCAGATACGCAGATGACACCACCCTTATGGTAGAAAGTGAAGACGAATTGAAGAGCTTCTTGATGAAAGTGAAAGAGGCGGGTGAAAAAGCTGGCTTAAAACTCAACATTTAGAAAACTAAGATCAGGGCATGCAGTCCCATCACTTCATGGCAGATAGATGGGGAAACATTGACAGACTTTATCTTTTTGGGCTCCAAAATCACTGCAGATGGTGACTGCAGCCATGAAATTAAAAGACACTCCTTGGAAGGAAAGTTATGACCAACCTAGACAGCATATTCAAAAGCAGAGACGTTACTTTGCCAACAAAGTTCGGTCAAGTCAAAGCTATGGTTTTTCCAGTAGTCATGTATACATGTGAGAGTTGGACTATAAAGAAAGCTGAGTGCCAAAGAATTGGTGCTTTTAAACTGTGGTGTTGGAGAAGACTCTTGAGAGTCCCTTGGACTGCAAGGAGAGCCAACCAATCCATCCTAAAGGAAATCAGTCCTGAATATTCATTGGAAGACCGATGTTGAATCTGAAACTCCAATACTTTGGCCACCTGATGTGAAGAAATGACTCATTGGAAAAGACCTTGCTGCTGGGAAAGACAAGGCAGGAAGAGAAGGGGACGACAGAGGATGAGATGGTTGAATGGCATCACTGACTCAACGGACATGAGTTTGAGTAAACTCCAGGAGATGTTGATGGACAGGGAGGCCTGGCATGCTGCAGTCCATGGGGTTGCAAATAGTTGGACACAACTGAGCGACTGAACTATTCCACTTAGCATAATGTCTTCATGGTTAATCCATGTCATAGAACATGTCAGAATTTCCTTTTTTAAAGGCTCAATAATGTTCCATTTTGTGTATGGACCACAATTTTTTTTTTATCTGTTCATCCATGAATGAACTGCTACTATGAACACAGGCATGTTAATATGAGAATTTAGTTTTCAACACAATCCTAGACAGCATTCCATGTGACCCTCATCATCCGCATAGAAGAGGTGGAAATAATCAGCCTAGAATAGACCTGACCCCATAGCTGAAGGCACATGGTCAGGAACTGAGTCTGTGATCTTTCCATTGTAGGGAGTTGGGAGGTAGGAGTGTTTAGAAACTGTCTTTAGAGAAAGACAATATAAGCTTTTGCTGCTGCAGCGCTGGAGCGCATGTAGGGCATCTTGGGCCTGTAGTGTGGGTGCATCCTACCACAAGGAAGTTCTGGGTTGGTGGCTGGCAGATTGGAATCAATGTTTCTTGAGTTTGACTTAATACCCCAGTTGGAAATGGTATTGTGTATCCTCTGCTGGTCAACTACCAGTGTTTCTTTTCTGTACAGTGTCTCGAGTCCTTTGTTCTCTGTCTCTGGGAGCCTTTATCTTCTCCTAGATTTTATAGGGCTTATGTGTGAACTTTGACTATTAGTTCAGCAGTTGTATGCCTTACAGATGTTTTCTCCCCATTTGGGACTTGTCTTTCACCTTCCCCCACCCCACAATTTGTGACCTGAACACATGAAAATAAAAAACACATTGGTAAAAGTAAGTATATAGTCAAATTTATGACACACTAATACTGTGGTCCTCTGGAGAAGGGATGGCAAACCACTTCAGTATTCTTGTCTTGAGAACCCCATGAACAGTATGAAAAGGCAAAAAGATATGACACTGAAAGATGAACTCGCCAGGTCAGTAGGTGCCCAATATGCTACTGGAGAAGAGTGGAGAAACAGCCCCAGAAAGAATGAAGAGGCTGAACCAAAGCGAAAACAATGCCCAGATGTGGATGAGACTGGTGATGGAAAGCTGTTAAAGAGCAGTATTGCATAGGAACCTGGAATATTAAGTCCATGAATCAAGGTAAATTGGAAGTGGTCAAACAGGAGATGGCAAGAGTGAACACTGACATTTTAGGAATCTGAACTGAAATGGACTGGAATGGCTGAATTTAAGTCAGATGCCCATTATATCTACTACTGTGGGCAAGAATCCCTTAGAAGAAATGGAATAGCCTTCACATTCAACAGAAGAGTCCAAAATGCAGTACTTGGATGCAATCTCAAAAATGATAGGATGATCTCTGTTCAATTCAAAGGCAAACAATTCAGTATCACAGTAATCCAAGTCTATGCCACAACCACTAATGCCGAAAAAGCTGAAGTTGAACGGTTCTATGATAACCTACAAGACCTTCTAGAACTAACACCTAAAAAGATGTCCTTTTCATCATAGGGGACTAGAATGCAAAACTAGGAAGTGAAAAGATGCCTGGAGTAACAGGCAAGGTTGGCCTTGGAGTACAAAATGAAGCAGAGAAAAAGCTAATCCTTTTGCCAAGAGAACACACTGGTCATAGCAAACACCCTCTTCCAGCAACACAACAAATGACTCTACACACGGAGATCACCAGATGGTCAATCCCCAAATCATATTGATTGCATTCATTGCAACTGAAGATGGAGAAGCTCTATACAGTCAGCAAAACCAAGACTAGGAACTGACTGTGGCTCAGATCATGAACTTCTTACGGCAAAATTCAGACTTAAATTGAAGGAAGTAGGGAAAACCACTAAGCCATCCAGGTATGACCTAAATCAAATACCTTATGGTTATACAGTGGAAGTGACAAATACATTCAAGGGACTGAATATATTCAGGGGAATCTGATAGAGTGCCTGAAGAACTATGGAAAGAGGTTCATGAATTTATACAGAAGGCAGGGATCAAGACCATCCCCAAGAAAAAGAAATGCAAAAAGCAAAATGGTTGTCTGAGGAGGCCTTATGAATAGCTGAGAAAAGAATCTAAGGCAAAGGAGAAAAGGAAAGATATATCCATCTGAATGCAGAGTGCCAAGGAATAGCAAGGAGAAATAAGCCTTCCTAAGTGATGCAAAGAAATAGAGGAAAACAAAAGAAAGACTAGAGATCTCTTCAAGAAACTGAGAGATATCAAGGGAAACATTTCATGCAAAGATGAGCACAGCAAAGGACAAAAACGGTGTGACTTAACAGAAGCAGAAGATATTAAGAAGAGATGGCAAGAATATACAGAAGAACTATACAAAAAAGATCTTAATGACCCAGATAACTACAATGATGTGATTACAAACCTAGAGCCAGACAACTTGGGCCTTAGGAGGTTAAGTGGGCCTTAGGAAGCATCACTATGAACAAAGCTAGTGAAGATGATGGAATTCTGATGTTAAAGTGTTGCACTCAATATGCTAGCAAATTTGAAAAACTCAGCAGTGGCCACAGGACTGAAAAAGGTCAATTTTCATTCCAATCCCAAAGAAAGGAAATGCCAAAGATGTTCAAACAGTCGCACAACTGCACGCATCTCACACGCTAGTAAATTAAGGCTAAAAATTCTCCAAGTGAGGCTTCAACAGTATGTGAACTGAGAACTTCTAGATGTCAAGCTGGATTTAGAAAAGGCAGAGGAACCAGAGATCAAGTTGCCAACATCCATCGGATCATAGAAAAAGCAAGAGAGTTCCAGAAAAACATCTGCTTTATTGACTATACTAAAGCCTTTGGCTGTGTGGGTCACAAAAAACTGGAAAGTTCCTAAAGAGATGGGAATACCAGACCACCTTAACTGCCTCCTGAGAAATCTGTATGCAGGTCAAGAAGCAGCAGTTAGAACCAAACTTGAAACTGGACTGGTTCAAAATTGAAAGGACTATGTAAAGGCTGTATATTGTCACCCTGCTTATTTAACTTATATGTAGAGTACATTATGCAAAATACCAGGCTGGATAAAGTACAAACTGTAATCAAGATTCCTGGGAGAAATATCAATAACCTTAGATAAGCAAATAACACCACCCTTATGGCAGAAAGTGAAGAGGAGCTGAAGAGCCTCTTGATGAAAGTGAAAGAGGCAAGTGAAAAAGGTGGCTTAAAACTCAACGTTCAGAAAACTAAGATCATGGCATCTGGTCCCATCACTTCATGGCAAATAGATGGGAAAGCAATGGAGAAAGTGACAGACTTTATTTTCTTGGGCTCCAAAATCACTGCAGATGGTGACTGCTTGCTCCTTGAAGAAAAGCTATAAGAAACCTAGACAGCATATTAAAAAGCAGAGACATTACTTTGCCAACAGAGGTCCATATGATCGAAGCTATAGTTTTTCCAGTAGTCATGTATGGATGTGAGAGTTGGCCTATAAAGAAATCTGAGCATAAAAGAATTGATGCTTTTGAATTGTGGTGTTGGAAAAGATTCATGAGAGTCCCTTGGACTGCAAGGGTATCAAACCAGCCAATCCTAAAGGAAATCAGTCCTGAATATTCATTAGAAGGACTGATGCTCAAGCTCCAGTACTTTGGCCACCTGATGTGAAGAAATGACTCATTGGAAAAAACCCCGATGCTGGGAAAGATTGAAGGCAGGAGGAGAAGGGGATGACAGAGGATGAGAAGGTTGGATGGTATCACCAACTCAATGGACATGAGTTTGAACAAGCTCTAGGAGTTTCTAATGGACTGGGAAACCTGGTGTGCTGCAGTCCATGGGGTTGCAGAGTTGGACATAACTGAGCAACTGAACTGAATACTGTAATGTGGTTTGTTAACAATTTAAGTCTAGAATAAGTGTTAGAGGACAGAAATATTAAAAACAGCTATAGCTGTAATAGTTTGTTAATAGGTATACAATATTAAAAAATAAATTATGACAACAGGAACAAAACAATGTGGTGCATGGATTAAAGGGTAGAAGTTTTGAATGTTATCTGCTTTAAACAGACTTGTATCTTTAAGATGTTTTATATAAGCCTAGTTGTAACCATAAAGCAAATCCTACAGTAAATTCACAAAAGATAAATAAAAATGGAAACTAAGCATACTTCTATAGAAAAATTCACAAAAGAAGATAGTAAGATTAGAAGAAAGAGACAAGGAAACTACAAAACAGCTCGAAAACAAGATATTATCATCAGTAAGTCCTTACCTATCAATACAAACTTTAACTGTAAATGGATTAAATTCTTTAATCAAAAGGCATAGAGTTAAACTATGTGCTGCCTACAGTTCAGTTTAGTTGCTCAGTCATCTTTGACTCTGCAACACCGTGGACCACAGCACTCCAGGCATCCCTATCTGTCACCAACTCCCAGAAGTTGTTCAAACTCATGTCCATTGAGTTGGTGCTGCCATCCAACCATTTCATCCCCTGTCATCCCCTTCTCCTCCTGCCTTCGATCTTTCTCAGCATCAGGGTCTTTTCCAGTGAGTCATTTCTTTGCATCAGGTGGCCAAAGTATTGGAGTTTCAGTTTCAACATCAGTCCTTCCAATGAATATTCACAACTGATTTCCTTTAGGATGGGCTGGTTTGATCTTGCAGTCCAAGGGACTGTTAAGAGTCTTTTCCAACACCACAGTTCAAAAGCATCAATTCTTCGGTGCTCAGCTTTCTTTATGGCCTAACTCTTACATCCATATATAACTACTGGAAAAGCATAGCTTTGACTAGATGGGCCTTTGTTGGCAAAGTAATGTCTCTGCTTTTTAATATGCTGTCCAGATTGGTCATAGCTTTTCTTCTAAGGATTGAACATCTTTTAATGTCACGGCTGCAGTCACCATCTGCAGTGATTTTGGAGCCCAAGAAATAAAGTCTTTCATTGTTTCCATTGTTTTCCCATCTATTTGTCATGAAGTGATGGGACCATATACTATGATTTTGGTTTATTGAATGTTGAATTTTAAACCAACTTTTTCACTCTCCTCTTTCACTTTCATCAAGAGGCTCTTTAGTTCTTTGCTTTCTGCCATATGGGTGGTGTCATCTGCATATTTGAGGTTATTGATATTCCTCCCAGAAATCTTAATTCCAGCTTGTGCTTCATCCAGCCTGGCGTTTCACATGATGTACTCTGCATATAAGTTAATTAAGCAGGGTGACAATATACAGCCTTGACGTTCCCCTTTTTCTATTTGGAACCATTCTGTTGTTCCATGTCCAGTTGTAACTGTTGCTTCTTGACTTGTATACAGATTTCTCAGGAGATAGTTAAGGTGGTCTGGTATTTCCCTCTCTTTCAGAATTTTCCACAGTTTATTGTGATCCACACAGTCAAAGGCTTTTCTGCTAAAGCAGAAATAGATGTTTTTCTGGAACTCTCTTGCTTCTTTGTTGATCCAGTGAAGACCATCTACTGTAGTTTTTAAAACATTAATTTATTTTAATTGGAGGCTAATTACTTTACAATATTGTGTTGGTTTTTGCCATACAGTGGCATGAATCAGCCACATGTTACCCCCATCCTGAACCCCCCCTCTCACCTCCCTCCCTATCCCATCCCTCTGAGTTGTCTCATGCCCCAGCTCTGAGTGCCCTGCTTCATGCATCGAACTTGGACTGGTCATCTTTGTGACATATGGTAATATACATGTTTCAGTGCTATTCTCTAATCATCCCACCCTCGCCTTCTCCCACAGAGTTCAAAAGTCTGTTCTTTACATCTGTGTTTCTTGATGTCTCGTGTATAGGGTTGTCGTAGTCGTCTTTCTAAATTCCAAATATATGTGTTAATATACTGTATTGGTGTTTTTCTTTCTGAGTTACTTCACTCTGTATAATAGGCTCCAGTTTCATCCACCTCATTAGAACTGATTCAAATGCATTCTTTTTTTTTTCACTTCCTATAGATTATGACTATACCTTTAAAATTTTTTTATTTTAATTGGAGGCTAATTACTTTGCAATATTGTAGTGGTTTTGCCATACATGGACATGAATCAGCCACAGGTGTACATGTGTTCCCCATCGTGAAGCCCCCTCTTACCTCCCTCCCCATCCCATCTCTCCCGAGTCATCCCAGTGCACCCTGTCTCATGCGTCAAACCTGGACTGGCGATTTGATTCACACTTGATAACATACATGTTTCAGTGCTACTCTCTCAGATCATCCCACCTTAATTACTTTGCAATATTGTAGTGGTTTTGCCATACATGGACATGAATCAGCCACAGGTGTACATGTGTTCCCCATCGTGAAGCCCCCTCTTACCTCCCTCCCCATCCCATCTCTCCCGAGTCATCCCAGTGCACCCTGTCTCATGCGTCAAACCTGGACTGGCGATTTGATTCACACTTGATAACATACATGTTTCAGTGCTACTCTCTCAGATCATCCCACCCTCTCCCTCTCCCACAGAGTCCGAAAGACTGTTCTATACATCTGTGTCACTTTTGCTGTCTCGCATACAGGGTTATTGGTACCATCTTTCTAAATTCCATATATATGGAGAAGGCAATGGCACCCCACTCCAGTACTCTTGCCTGGAAAATCCCATGGACAGAGGAGCCTGGTAGGCGGCAGTCCATGGGGTCACTAGGAGTCGGACACGACTGAGAGACTTCACTTTCACTTTTCACTTTCATGCATTGGAGAAGGAAATGGCAACCCACTCCAGTGTTCTTGCCTGGAATCCCAGGGACGGGGGACCTGGTGGGCTGCCGTCTCTGGGGTCACACAGAGTCGGACACGACTGAAGCAACTTCGTAGCAGTAGCAGCAGCAGCATCAGCAGCACTATATTTTATTGGTGTTTTTCTTTCTGACTTACTTCACTCTGTATAATAGGCTCCAGTTTCACCAACCTCATTAGAACTGATTCAAATGATGGACATCTAGGTTGCTTCCACGTCCTGGCTATTGTAAACAGTGCTGCGATGAACACTGGGGTACATGTGTCTCTTTCAATTCTGGTTTCTTCGGTGTGTATCCCCAGCAGTAGGATTGCTGGGTCATATGTATAATAGGCTCCAGTTTCATCCACCTCATTAGAACTGATTCAAATGCATTTTTTTTTTTTTCACTTCCTATAGATTATGACTATACCTTTAAAATTTTTTTATTTTAATTGGAGGCTAATTACTTTGCAATATTGTAGTGGTTTTGCCATACATGGACATGAATCAGCCACAGGTGTACATGTGTTCCCCATCGTGAAGCCCCCTCTTACCTCCCTCCCCATCCCATCTCTCCCGAGTCATCCCAGTGCACCCTGTCTCATGCGTCAAACCTGGACTGGCGATTTGATTCACACTTGATAACATACATGTTTCAGTGCTACTCTCTCAGATCATCCCACCCTCTCCCTCTCCCACAGAGTCCGAAAGACTGTTCTATACATCTGTGTCACTTTTGCTGTCTCGCATACAGGGTTATTGGTACCATCTTTCTAAATTCCATATATATGGAGAAGGCAATGGCACCCCACTCCAGTACTCTTGCCTGGAAAATCCCATGGACAGAGGAGCCTGGTAGGCGGCAGTCCATGGGGTCACTAGGAGTCGGACACGACTGAGAGACTTCACTTTCACTTTTCACTTTCATGCATTGGAGAAGGAAATGGCAACCCACTCCAGTGTTCTTGCCTGGAATCCCAGGGACGGGGGACCTGGTGGGCTGCCGTCTCTGGGGTCACACAGAGTCGGACACGACTGAAGCAACTTCGTAGCAGTAGCAGCAGCAGCATCAGCAGCACTATATTTTATTGGTATTTTTCTTTCTGACTTACTTCACTCTGTATAATAGGCTCCAGTTTCACCAACCTCATTAGAACTGATTCAAATGATGGACATCTAGGTTGCTTCCACGTCCTGGCTATTGTAAACAGTGCTGCGATGAACACTGGGGTACATGTGTCTCTTTCAATTCTGGTTTCTTCGGTGTGTATCCCCAGCAGTAGGATTGCTGGGTCATAAGGCAGTTCTATTTCCAGTTTTTTGAGGAATGTCCACACTGTTCCCCATAGTGGCTGTACTAGTTTGCATTCCCACCAACAGTGTAAGAGGGCTCCCTTTTCTCCACACCCTCTCCAGCCTTTATTGTTTGTAGACTTTTGGATTGCAGCCATTCTGAGCGATGTGAGATAGTACCTCATTGTGGTTATGATTTGCATTTCTCTGATAATGAGTGATGTTGAGCATCTTTTCATGTGTTTGTTAGCCATCTATATGTCTTCTTTGGAGAAATGCCTATTTAGTTCTTTGGCCCATTTTTTGATTGGGTCGTTTATTTTTCTGGTATTGAACTGCATGAGCTGCTTGTATATTTTTGAGATTAATTCTTTGTCAGTTGCTTCATTTGCTATTATTTTCTCCCATTCTGAAGGCTGTCTTTTCACCTTGCTTACAGTTTCCTTCGCTGTACAAAAGTTTTAAAGTTTAATTAGGTCCATTTGTTTATTTTTGTTTTACTTCTGTTACTCTGGGAGGTGGGTCATAGAGGATGTTGCTGTGATTTATGTCAGAGAGTGTTTTGCCTATGCTTTCCTCTAGGAGTTGCATAGTTTCTGGGAAGACACCCACTTCAGATGTAAAGATACATACGCAAATGTCTTCAGTATTCCCATCAATCTGCTGTTCTCCTCAGTGTACATGTCTTTCACTTTATTGGTTAAATTTATTCCCTTGTGTTTTATTCTTTTGGGTTCAGTGGTACATGGAATTGTTGTTCTTTTTGTTTTCTTATTTTTTTAATTGAAGGGTAATTGCTTTACAGAACTTTTTGTTTTCTGTCAGATCTCAACATGAATCGGCCATAGGTACACATATCAGTTCAATTCAGTCACTCAGTCGTATCCAACTCTTTGAGACCCCATGAACTGCAGCATGCCATACCTCCCTGTCCATCACCAACTCCCAGAGTTTCGTCAAACTCATGTCCAGTGAGTCAGTGATGCCATCCAACAATGTCATCCTCTGTTATCCCTTTCTCCTCCTGCCCCCAATCTTTCCCAGCATCAAGGTCTTTTCAAATGAGTCAGTTTTTCACATCAGGTAGCCAAAGTATTGGAGTTTCAGATTCAACATCAGTCCTTCTAATGAACATTCAGGACTGATCTCCTTCAGAATGGACTGGTTGGATCTACTTACAGTCCAAGGGACTCTCAAGAGTCTTCTCCAGCACCACAGTTCAAAAGCATCAATTCTTCAGCTCTCAGCTTTTTTTATAGTCCAACTCTCACATCCATACATGACCACTGGAAAAACCATTCATCAAGGTCTTTTCAAATGAGTCAGTTTTTCACATCAGGTAGCCAAAGTATTGGAGTTTCAGATTCAACATCAGTCCTTCTAATGAACATTCAGGACTGATCTCCTTCAGAATGGACTGGTTGGATCTACTTACAGTCCAAGGGACTCTCAAGAGTCTTCTCCAGCACCACAGTTCAAAAGCATCAATTCTTCAGCTCTCAGCTTTTTTTATAGTCCAACTCTCACATCCATACATGACCACTGGAAAAACCATAGCTTTGACAAGATGGACCTTTGTTGGCAAAGTAATGTCTCTGCTTTTTAATATGCTGTCTAGGTTGGTTATAACTTTCCTTCCAAGGAGTAAGCATCTTTTAATTTCATGGCTGTAATCACCATCTGCAGTGATTTTGAAGCCCAGGAAAATAAACTCAGCCGCTATTTCCCCATCTGTTTGCTATGAAGTGATGGGATCATGTGCCATGATCTTAGTTTATTGAATGTTGAGCTTTAAGCCAACTTTTTCATAGTCCTCTTTCACTTTCATCAAGAGGCTGTTAAGTTCTTCTTTGCTTTCTGCCATATAGGTGGTATCATCTGCATATCTGAGGTTGTTGATATTTCTCCATGCAATCTTGATTACAGCTTGTGCTTCATCCAGCATAGT
>SJYC01132495.1:0-14425 GCA_006408675.1 Madoqua kirkii
ATGTCATAATATCCTGGGTTGGGAAATGGCAAGGAAATTCCTTGTCATAGTGTATTCTTCAGTTCCCTAGAGAATGCACTGATAGTGTTTCAAAAGTAACTTGAAAAGCTAAATTTGAATAGCTTTTTGTCAGATGCACCAGGAAAATGTTTTTGTACCTCCTGAGAGATGCCATAGTTTTGCTGCTTAATACACTGAGTACTGTTTACTGTGCTTGGGGATGATGTTAGCATAGAAGCAAGCATAAAAATACAACTGAAATGTGTTCTGTAGAAGAGCCTAGTTCGTCGTGACATTGCTTTGTGCATAAAGCTTAAATATCACAGAAGCAGTGTATTACAGCTGTCTCTTATACACATCTAGATGTGTATAAGAGACAGGTCAAAGGCTTTGGCATAGTCAATAAAGCAGAAATAGATGTTTTTCTGGAACTCTCTTGCTTTTTCCATGATCCAGTGGATGTTGGCAATTTGACCCCTGGTTCCTCTGCCTTTTCTAAAACCAGCTTGAAAATCTGGAAGTTCATGGTTCACATATTGTTGAAGCCTGGCTTGGAGAATTTTGAGCATTACTTTGATAATGTGTGAGATGAGTACAATTGTGCAGTAGTTTGAGCATTCCTTGGCCTTGCCTTTCTTTGGGATTGGAATGAAAACTGACCATTTCCAGTCCTGTGGCCACTGCTGAGTTTCCCAAATTTGCTGTTATATTGAGTGCAGCACTTTCATAGCATCATCTTTCAGGATTTGAAACAGCTCCACTGGAATTCCATCAGCTGCACTAGCTTTGTTCATAGTGATGCTTTCTAAGGCCCACTTGACTTCACATTCTAGGATATCTGCCTCTAGGTGAGTGATCACACCATCATGATTATCTGGGTTGTGAACATCTTTTTTGTATAGTTCTTCTGTGTATTCTTACCACCTCTTCTTAATATCTTCTGCTTCTGTTAGGTCCATACCATTTCTTTTTTTTATTGACCCCATCTTTGCATGAAATATTCCCTTGATATCTCCAGTTTTCTTGAAGTCATCTCTAGTCTTTCCCATTCTATTGTCTTCCTCTATTTCTTTGCACTGATCACTGAGGAAGCCTTTCTTATCTCTCCTTGCTGTTCTTTGGACTCTGCATTCAGATGGGCATATCTTTCCTTTTCTCCTTTGCTTTTTCTTTGTTTCTCTTCTTTTCACAGCTATTTGTAAGGCCTGCTCAGACAGCCATTTTGCTTTTTTGCATTTCTTTTTCTTGGGGATAGTCTTGCCCCTTGTCTGCTGTACAATGTCCCTAACCTCTGTCCGTAGTTCATCAGGCACTCTATCTATCAGATCTAATCCCTTAAATCTATTTCTCACTTTCACTGTATAATTGTTAGGGATTTGATTTAGGTCCTACCTGAATGGTCTGGTGGTTTTCCCTGCTTTCTTCAATTTAAGTCTGAATTTGGCAATAAGGAGTTCATGATCTGAACCACAGTCAGCTCCCGCTCTTGTTTCTGTTGACTGTATAGAGCTTCTCCATCTTTGGCTGAAAAGAATATAATCAATCTGATTTCAGTGTTGACCATCTGGTGATGTCCATGTGTGGAGTCTTCTCATGTTGTTGGAAGAGGGTGTTTGCTATGATCAGTGCATTCTCTTGCCTGAACTCTATTAGTCTTTGCCCTGCCTCATTCCGGACTCCAAGGCCAAATTTGCCTGTTTTTCCAGGTGTTTCTTGATTTCCTTCTTTTGCATTACAGTCCTCTGTAATGAAAAGGACATCTTTTATGGGTGTTAATTCTAGAAGGTCTTGTAAGGTCCTCATAGAACCGTTCAACTTCTGCTTCTTCAGTGTTACTGGCCAGGGCATAGGTTTGGATTACTGTGATATTGAATGGTTTGCCTTGGAAAGTAACAGAAGTCATTCTGTAGTTTTTGAGATTGCATCCAAGTACTGCATTTTGGACTCTTCTGTTGACTATAAGGGCTACTGCATTTCTTCTAAGGGATTCCTGCCCACAGTAGTAGGTATAATGGTCATCTGAGTTAAATTCACCCATTCCAGTCCGTCTTAGTTCGCTGATTCCTAGAATGTTGTCGTTCACTCTTGCCATCTCCAGTTTGACCATTTCCAATTTGTCGTGATTCATGGACCTCACATTCCAGGTTCCTATGCAATATAGCTCTTTACAGCATCGCACCTTGGTTCCATCACCAGTCACAGCCACAGCTGGGTGTTGTTTTTGCTTTGTCTCTGTCTCTTCATTTTTTCTGAAGTTATTTCTCCACTGATCTCCAATAGTGTGTTGGGCACCTACCAACCTGAGGAGTTCCTCTTTCAGTGTCCTATCTTTTTACCTTTTCATACTGTTCATGGTGAAAGGTTGTTATTGAATCATGACGCCAGGATTCTTGGCCCCCGGAGGAGAAGAATTCAATCCGGGGCCAGAGATGAGGCTTGATCGCTCAGAGCTTTTGTATAGTAAAGTTTTACTAAAGTATAAAGGAGATAGAGAAAGCTTCTGACATAGGCATCAGAAGCAGATAGAAAGAGTACCCGCTTGTTAGTGTTAGCAATGAAGTTAAATACTCTCCAGTGAATCCAAAGAATGTCTGGAGTTTGTAAAGACCTCACCAGACCTGCTCCCATAATTTACATTTTAAGATAACAGAATTAGCCAGAAAGTTTAATCCAGAGCCTGTCCTCAGGCAGAATACATTGTTGTTATATAATCCTAAGGAATGTAGAGAAGGAAAAAAAGTTTGTCCTTTCTTCCTCCTTGAGAATTCCAGACCCCTCTCTCCTTGGGGATCCCTAGACATATCAACCTGCCTAGGAAATGACTGTCTCAATGGGGTTCTCAAGGCAGGAATACTGAAGTGGTTTGCCATTCCCTTCTCCAGCGGGCCACATTTTGTCAGAACTCTCCACCATGACCCGTCCGTCTTGAGTGGCCCTACATGGTATATGGTAGCCCTTGTAGGTATACATATAACCTTCCCTTTCAAACCTCCATACCATCTTCTGCCCCATCCCACCCTTCTAGATTGATACAGACCCCTTATTTGAGTTTCCTGAGCCACACAGCAAATTCCTGTTGGCTATCTGTTTTACATATGGTGATGTAAGTTTCCATGTTACTCTTTCCATACACCTCACCCTCTCCTCCCCTCTCCCCATGTCCATATATCTCTTCTCTATGTCTGTTTCTCTATTTCTGCCCTGTAAACAAATTCTTCAGTACCATTTTCTAGATTTTGTATATATGAATTAGAAGACCATATCTACCTTCTTCTTTCTGACTTACTTCACTCTGTATGATAGGTTCTAGTTTCATCCACCTCATTAGAACTCATTTATAAAAAAAAAAATTGTTGACAGGTTTTTTGCTGCCACGAACCTCCTTGTATCTTTATTGTAGCGCATGTGTAAAAATTCCTGCATTTCATACATGTGGCAGGCATTCTTTTTGAAGTTTTTTCTTTTTTCTTTAATGAATTAAAAAATTATTTATGTGTTTTTGGCTGTGCTGGGTCTTTGTGGTCACGTGGGCTTTTCTCTATTTGCGGAGAGCAGAATCTCCTCTCTAGCTGAGGCGCATGGGCTTCTCATTGATGCGGCTTTTCTTCTTGCAGAACATGGGCTCCACAGGCTTCAGCAGCTGTGGCTCCGGGGCTCAGTGGTTGCAGTTCTTGGGCTCCACAGAACAGGCTCAAGAGTTGGGGCACCCAGGCTTTGTTGCTCTGCAGCATGTGGGATCTTCCAGGATCAGGGATCAAACCTGTGTCTCCTGCCTTGAAAGGTGAATTCTTTACCACTGAACCATCAGGGAATCCCTGAAGTTTGTTTTTGGTATCTTTTTGGGGGCAACCATCATGAATTTTATTTTATTATTATTTTTTTAGCCATACCGTGCAGCTTGTAGCGTCTTATTTCCCTCACCAGGGATTGAACCCGGGTGACCACGCTGAAAGCATGGAACCTTAAGCTTTGGGCCTCCAGGGAATTCCCCATCATGAATTTTAGGATGTCTGTTGTCTTGTTTAAGAAATGTTTGCATATATGTGTTCTCAGTTTTCTTCTACATTTGTTTTTGTTTTTGTTTTTGCTCTGCTGCTTGGCTTGCAGATCTTAGTTCACTGACCAGAGGTCAAAACTGGGCCCCAGCAGTGAAAGCACCAAGTCCTAACCACTGGACCACCAAGGAATTCCCACGTGTTGGTTTTTTTAGTTAGGTTTTTAAGTTCATCTCAGCTTGATTTTTTTTTTAATTGAAGTAACAGTTGCACTCATCTTACATGCTAGTAAAGTAATGCTTAAAGTTCTCCAAGCCAGGCTTCAGCATTACGTGAACTGTAAACTTCTAGATGTTCAAGTTGAAAAGGCAGAGGAACCAGAGATCAATTTGCCAACATCCACTGGATCATGGAAAAAGCAAGAGAGTTCCAGAAAAACATCTATTTCTGCTTTGTTGCCTATGCCAAAACCTTTGACTGTGTGGATCACAATAAACTGTGGAAAATTCTGAAAGAGATGGGAATACCAGACCATATTACCTGCCTCTTGAGAAACCTGTATGCAGGTCAGTAAGCAACAGTTAGAACTGGACATGGAACAGATTGGTTCCAAATAGGAAAAGGAGAACATCAAGGCTGTATATTGTTACCCTGCTTATATGCAGGGTACATCATGAGAAACGCTGGGCTGGAAGAATCACAAGCTGGAATCAGGATTTCCAGGAGAAATATCAATAACCTCAGATATGCAGATGACACCACCCTTATGGCAGAAAGTGAAGAGGAACTAAAAAGGCTCTTGATAAAAGTGAAAGAGGAGAATGAAGAAGTTTGCTTAAAACTCAACATTCAGAAAACTAAGATCATAACATCTGGTCCCATCACTTCATGGCAAATAGATGAGGAAACAGTGGAAACAGTGGCTGACTTTATTTTTCTGGGCTCCAAAATCACTGCAGATGGAGATTGCAGTCATGAAATTAAAAGACGCTTACTCCTTGGAAGGAAAGTTATGACCACCCTAGACAGCATATTAAAAAGGAGAGACATTACTTTGCCAACAAAGGTCCGTCTAGTCAAGGCTATGGTTTTTCCAGTGGTCATGTATGGATGTGAGAGTTGGACTGTGAAGAAAGGTGAGCACTGAAGAATTGATGCTTTTGAACTGTGGTGTTGGAGAAGACTCTTGAGAGTCCCTTGGGCTGCAAGGAGATCCAACCAGTCCATCCTAAAGGAGAGCAGTCCTGGGTGTTCATTGAAAGGACTGATGCTGAAGCTGAAAGTCCAATACTTTGGCCACCTGATGCGAAGAGCTGACTCATTTGAAAAGACCCTGATGCTGGGAAAGATTAGGGCCAGGAGGAGAAGGGGATGACAGAGGATGAGATGGCTGGATGGCATCACCGATTCGATGGACGTGAATTTGGGTGGACTCCGGGAGCTAGTGATGGACAGGGAGGCCTGGTGTGCTGCGATTCATGGGGTTGCAAAGAGTAGGACATGACTGAGTGACTGAACAGAAGATTTGTATAACATAAAATTAGTTAAAGTATACAATTTAGAGGCATTTAATCCTTGGTGGCTCAGAGGTAAAGCATCTGCCTGCAGTGCGGGAGCTTCAGAAGATGTGGGTTCATTCCCTGGGTTGGGAAGATCCCCTGGAGGAGGGCATGGCTCTCCATTCCAGTATTTTTGCCTGGAGAATCCCATGGCCAGAGAGCCTGACGGGCTACATAGGGTTGCAAAGAGTTGGACACGAGTGAGGGACTTAGCACAATACATTCACAGTGTTGAACAACCATCAACTTTATGTGGATTCAAAACATTTTCATCACCTTGAAAGGAAACTTTGCACCCATTTAACAGTCTCTTCCCCCAGATCCTGGTAACTACTGATCCACTTTCAGTCTCTGGATTTGCCTGTTTTGCACATTTCCTATGAAGGAATCATATAGCTTATGGCCTTTTGTGTCTGCCTTCTCTAACCGAGCATAATGTTTAAAAGTCATCCACATTGTAACATGTATCAGTGTGCATTCCTCTTTATGACTGAATAACATCCAATCACAAGGACAGAGCACATTTTGTTCATCCACTCATCAGTTAATCAGTTAATGGACATTTGTGTTGTTCAGCTTTCTAGATTCCGTGAAGAGTTGCTGTGAAAGTTTTTATGTGGACATGCTTCAGTTCTGTTTTTAGTATATCCCTAGGAAGGGGATGGATGGGTCATAAGGTAATTCCACGTTTAATCAGCTTGAATTTTGTGTATAACACTATGTTAGTGTCCTACAGTTGCTGTAATAAATTACCACAAACTGGGTGGCTTTAAAACAGCAGAAATGTATTCTCCTACAGAAACAAAATCAAAGTGTCAGCAGGTCAGGCTCCCTCCTGAGGCTCTAGGGGAGGATCCTTTCTGCTTCTTTCAACTCGTGGTGCTGCAGTGGTCTGGCCTGCCTGGCTGCAGTCTCTGCCTTTGTCTTAAATGGGCTTCTTCTTTTGTATCCCTACGCTACCTTCAGTCTGTGCATGTATGCCTCAGTCTCTACCTTTCCCCTTTTAAGGACACTAGTTATTAGATGGGGGGGGGGCGCATCCTAATGACCTCATCTTAACTTGCTTGCACCTGCAGAGACTCTATCTCTGAATAAGGTCCCATGCACAGATTCTGGGGGTGAGGGCTTTGACATATGTTTTTTGGAGGTGCCATTCATCCTATGATAGGTGCAAATTAGTGATCTCACTTCCACTTTTTTTCAGAGAAGAGCTGCTTGTCTAGAAAATTCTTTCCGGTCCTGTGTAGGGACATCACAGTGTCTGAATGTGTGCATTTCCAGGCTCTCTGTTCTCTTCTGATCTATTCCTGAACCACTGTCTTAATCACTGGTTTCCTAATAGAGCTCTTAGCATATCCAAGAATCAGTGGTTAGAAAAATAGGGTCTGTTTCTTGTTTGGACAGATTTTTCTGTTCTTGTGACCCTTTTACATGTGCTAAGCCTTGGCTCTGGCCATTGAAGATCCAACAGTGACCACGTGGAGGCCCTGGGATAGCTTCGTGGCGTTCCCTGTAAATGACTTTATGCATCTCCAGTACAGCCTTGGGAGAAGATGACAAGGATGTTGTATGAACTGATGCCCAGAATATAATGCCCAGCAGAAAATGAGTTGGAGTCTTGAAGCTCTTCAGAAAGGCCGAGATGCAGGGTTGAAGGGAAGCAACTGAGTCACTTTGTAGCAAAACCATGGCCGTGAGAAGGGCCAGTTTCTAACCATGATAAAAGGGCAAGATTGCCAAATTAAGTCACCCAGTTAATTGTGGCCCTTAATTTCTACTCTAGGAATTTGTGCGCCCCTAATATTAGCATTTGCAGGGAGGGAAGGCAGCTGCTGGGGGCAGGATGGTGACTCCCAGGCCCCACAGGCTCTAATTTTAAACCATGAGAGGGGGAGGGAGGGCTCACAACTGTACTGCTGACACCAGTACAAGGGCATCCAGAAGTTCATTTTCCTTGGACATGTAAAAGAGATTTTCCATGCGCCTTTTCAAAGGTTTGGCAACTACTTTTGAGAAAAACAATTTTTTTTCATATGCATTCCTTGGCATGCATTTTAGTGGCAATAGAACATATTATTAAAATCCTTGTGATTAAGTTGTTTAAATTCTTATATCAGTGTTGCTTCCTGAAAGACTCTTTCAAATTACAGTATCATTTTTGGATTTTCACCTGAGTTAGTCATCACACCTGAATTCCTCCTCAACATGGAAAAAAACCTCAAGGACCGATGAGAGAATTTCTGGAATTTAACCAATAGCATGACAGTTCCCACTAGCAGGTAGTCTAAAGCATTGCTCAGGTTTGAAGCCAGTTTTAAAGATAGTTACTAATTTGATTAATAGTAACGATTTTAAACATGCTGTGTTTATTTAAATGTTCTGATTCAGCATTTTTAAAGATCCTGTTTTGTTTAATATACTGTTTTGGTGGCAGAGAATGATTTACCCAGGATTTACCCACTCTTTGCTACCTATGTCCACTGCCTTGTAGCATCCATTGTTTATGATGAGAAATGAAGTATAAATCAT
Source organism: Madoqua kirkii (assembly GCA_006408675.1). Taxonomy (NCBI): domain Eukaryota; kingdom Metazoa; phylum Chordata; class Mammalia; order Artiodactyla; family Bovidae; genus Madoqua; species Madoqua kirkii. Next base: position 8,084 of record SJYC01132495.1, read on the forward strand.
ATTAGGCTTCTCTTGTATATGATGAGTTCTTTTATTGTGTGTGCATTGGTGCACTTAATGGTGTCCTACATTTCTCCAAGAGTGTCCGCTTTTCTTCATTCTTTATTCTCCTTGTTCTTTGGATTGTACATCTCTTATCAGTCTCTGTCTTCAAGTTCATCATACTCTTTCTTTTGCTGTTGACACCTGCCATTGGATCCTTCTAATGCATATTTCACTTTATGTTAATAATCTCTGTCTTTTTATTGCTATTCTCTATGTAATGAGATGGAGAAGGAAATGGCAACCCACTCCAGTGTTCTTGCCTGGAGAATCCCAGGGACAGAGGAGCCTGATGGGCTGCCATCTGTGGGGTTGCACAGAGTCGAACATGACTGAAGTGACTTATGGCAGCAGCAGCAGCATGCAATGAGACACCATCAGGAAACCTTCCTTTGCTTCTTTCAGCGTGGCTCCCCTAATTTCTTTGGACAGTTGTGACAACTGCTGTGGAGTTTTGTTCGCTAAGTGCGACTTCTGGGCCCTCACAGTTTCTGTTGTCTGCTTTTCTACCCCCTGAGTATGGGTCACTTTGTTGTTCTTTGCATATCATAATTTTTGGGTTGAAAGCCTGATATTTTAGGTGGTATGTTTTAGCAACTCTGGATACTGATTCCCTCCGTTTCTCTGGGCTTGTTTTTACAGTTGCCTGTCTGTTGATGTGCTTAGTGGTATGGCTAGACTGTTCTAGTGAGGCTGTCTCCCCGGCAGTGTGAAGTCCTTCGGTGTCACTCTTCAGAGGGCACACGTTAAGCGTGAGCAGAGTCACCCTGGGCTTTCCGGGGGCTCTCTGTCTTCTTCCGGATCCCTCCATGCAGCTGTTTCAGTCGCTATCACACCCAGCTGTTGGGCTGCGCTAGTTTGTGGCTGCCTGGTCTGTTGTTTTCAGCAATGCCCATGAACTGCTGCACAGCCTTCTGGCTAGTGCTCAGCTTTGAGGCCAGTCACTGAGCTTTGTTTTTACGCCAAGAAGCTCTTCTTAGCAGTCTCTTTCCTCGGTTCTCCCTGGTTGAACTGACTTGGTTTAGGTTTTGCTCTTAATTAATAGAAGAGCTGTTTGTTTGTTTTTTCCCCCCAAGAGAACCCCGAGGCCTGAATGTCTGTTTCAAATGAGGTCAGTTCCTTTGTGCAGAACTTTGGAACCCTCTATGAACTGCCTTTCTCCGGGGAAGAATCTTCGGGCCAGCGCTTTGCAGTGGCAGCCTCTGCTCTTCTTGGTTTGCTTCTCTTGGTGTGGAACCTCTTCTCTATCAGTGATCAGCGGTAGGGACGGTCAGACCCCCAGATGCTCAGTTTGCCATGCCTGCATTCAGGGGGTAGGCGCTGCTTGGAGGAAGTGTGCCCCCAAGCTCTCAGCCACACTCACCAGGAATTTAGCTGCCTCAGCTTGGAGTTGGGAGGATGAGAAATGTTTGTGTCCTGCCCCATTGGTAAGATGCCATATCCTTTGATCAGGAGCTGAAAGGAGAGGGAGCCCCATCTTGGCCATACCCACCCCGCATGGAGTCTGTCAAGTGGAGCTGGGGGGTGGTGGGGTAAGTTACTTCAGACTCTTACCGTTCTTACCAAGTTTTAGTCGATTTTCTTGAATCGACAGCTCCTCTTTTGTTGTGCGCACTGAGGACAATTTTCAGAGATTTATACTTTTTTATTGTTGGTGTTCATCAGTTATATGTGTTTTGCTGCCGAATGGGTCTGTAGAGCTGCCTACGCTGCTGTCTCAGAAGTGGACCCTTTCAAGCTTGTTTCTGAGCTGAGGCTGATGAAACCTGTGGTTCCCAGGCCTGCAGGTGTTGGAAGAGGTTTAAAATCCCTGCTGCCTGACTATTTCACACTGATGTGAATATCATGGGGTAAGAAACGGGAGATGACAAGAGAGCCTTCTCTCTGTGAAGCCCCATAAGGATTTGTAGGCTTGTTCTGGAGAACTATGAACCTCAGTCCAACAGTTGGACGTTTAACATAGCTGTGGATGCCAATTCACCTTCTAGCATTATTTGTAAAAATATCTGATGGTTCTTTAGTCTTGTTTACAAAATATTTTAAAGGGCACAAGAATTCTTCCAGAGACATGAGCTCCCAGGGATGTGTAGAGCCTTTTTGCACTAGGTAATTTCTGCAGGTGAAATGTTACTTCAGACTCTTACCGTTCTTACCAAGTTTTAGTCGATTTTCTTGAATCGACAGCTCCTCTTTTGTTGTGCGCACTGAGGACAATTTTCAGAGATTTATACTTTTTTATTGTTGGTGTTCATCAGTTATATGTGTTTTGCTGCCGAATGGGTCTGTAGAGCTGCCTACGCTGCTGTCTCAGAAGTGGACCCTTTCAAGCTTGTTTCTGAGCTGAGGCTGATGAAACCTGTGGTTCCCAGGCCTGCAGGTGTTGGAAGAGGTTTAAAATCCCTGCTGCCTGACTATTTCACACTGATGTGAATATCATGGGGTAAGAAACGGGAGATGACAAGAGAGCCTTCTCTCTGTGAAGCCCCATAAGGATTTGTAGGCTTGTTCTGGAGAACTATGAACCTCAGTCCAACAGTTGGACGTTTAACATAGCTGTGGATGCCAATTCACCTTCTAGCACTATTTGTAAAAATATCTGATGGTTCTTTAGTCTTGTTTACAAAATATTTTAAAGGGCACAAGAATTCTTCCAGAGACATGAGCTCCCAGGGATGTGTAGAGCCTTTTTGCACTAGGTAATTTCTGCAGGTGAAATATTTATATATATTACTAAATAATAAGATGTTATCTATAAATAATATATATATATTACTTGCTGCTGCTGCTGCTAAGTCACTTCAGTCGTGTCCGACTCTGTGCTACCCCATAGACGGCAGCCCACCAGGCTCCCCCGTCCCTGGGGTTCTCCAGGCAAGAACACTGGAGTGGGTTGCCATTTCCTTCTCCAATGCATGGAAGTGAAAGGTGAAAGTAAAGTCGCTCAGTGATGTCTGACTCTTCATGATCCCATGGACTGCAGCCTACCGGGCTCCTCCGTCCGTGGAATTTTCCAGGCAAGAGTACTGGAGTGGGGTGCCATTGCCTTCTCCGTATGATCTGTATACTTCATTGTGTAAAGTAAAAGTTTTGAGAATGGCAGCCATGTTTGCATTTTTAAAATATTTATTGGGCTGTGTTGGGTCTCAGTTGTGGCATGCAGAGTCTTCCTTGGAGCATGCAGACTTCTCTAGTACATGGGCTTTCTCGTGGTACGCGGGCTTCTCTCTAGTCATGGTACACGGGCTCCAGAGCACATGGACTTTGTGGTTGTGGTGCTCAGGCTGGTTGCCTTGAGGCATGTGGCATCTTAGTTGCCTGACCAGGGATCAAACCCCCGTCTCCTGCATTAGAAGGTGAATTCTTAACCCATGGATGACCAGTGAAGTCCCAGCAGGTGATTAGTAATTTGCAAAGCAAAATAGCTAATTAATTTGAATGTTCGATATTTATACTTCTCAAGGCAAGAATACTGGATGGAGTGGGTAGCCATTCCCTTCTCCAGGGTATCTTCCTGACCCAGAGATCTAACCCAGGTCTCTTGCACTGCAGGCAGATTCTTTACTGTCTGAGCCACCAGGGAGAGGTTGGCAGCCTATAAATCTGGAAGCAAGCTCTCCAGACATCACCATGCCAACACCTTGATCCCAGACTTCCAGCCTTCAGAACTGTGAGAAAGAAATATCTGTTGTTCATAAGACACTCAGTCTATGGTATTTGGCTCTAGCAACCCAAACTAAAATACGGACTGCAGAAGCAGTAGTAGTATTGGAAAGGCCATATCTGCATGCTCAAAACTGTAGTTTTTATATCCTCATGATTTTATAAAATGATTTTAATGGGTTAAACAACTTTAATCCATTACAGTTGTGTTTTGTTCTGATATAAAGAGTCTGCCTGCAATGTGGGAGACCCAGGTTTGATCCCCGTGTCAGCAAAATCCCCTGAAGAAGGAAATGGCTACCCACTCCAGCATTCTTGCTTGGACAATCCCATGGATGGAGGAGCCTGGCAGGTAACAGTCCATGGTGTCACAAAGAGTCAGACACGACTGAGAGACTAACACTTTTGTTGGATGAGGTGACTCTGCGTAGGTTCTTGGATGGTTTGAGGATGGAGGCTGGTCATCCGAAAAATCAAGCCACGATTAGAAACTTGAAATTTTCAACTCCACCCCAACCGCATTCTCCAGAGAAGAATGAAAGGCTGGAAGTGGAGTTAACAATTGATCATGCCTCCTTTGATCTCCTTTATTATATAACAAACCAGTAAATACACATAGCTGTTTCTGGAGTTCTGTGAACCATTCTAGCAAATGACTGGACCTGAGAAGGTGGTCGTGGAAACTCTGATTTATAGCCAGTAGGTCAGAAGCTTGAGTAGCTCTGGACTTGTGATTGGCATGTGAGATGGGGCTGGCTTTGTGGCACTGAGCCCTTAAACCTGTGAGATCTGATGGTACTGCATCCAGATGGCTAACTCTAAAAACCAGGCACTGTCAAATTGTAGAGACACCTCGCTTATATCAACCAAGAATGGGAGAACTGGTTGTGGTTGTTGGAAGACACCCCTGGGTCTATCTATTTCTAAATCTGAAGGGGCATTGTAACAGTAACAGAAAACTTTACTGAGGATTTAGGCTCAGGTGGTAAAGAGGCTGCCTGCAATGCTGGAGGCCTGGGTTCAGTCCCTGGGTCAGGTAGATCCCCTGGAGAAGGAAATGGCAACCCACTCTGGTATTCTTGCCTGGAAAATTCCATGGACAGAGGAGCCTGGCGGGCTACAGTCCATGGGGTCGCAAAGAGTCGGATATGACTGAATAGCTAACTCTTTACTGAGGATACACTTATTTAACACCTGTGGTGGGGGGGAACCCATGAAGTTACACTTATTGATCATGTTACCTCCACATCTGCAGCCATCCTTTGTATCCATTTAAACATTCAAGCTAAATTCAAGTAATTTAGTATTTCAAGCTCTAATTCTGTTAACTTCCTGATTAAATGCTATTATATAATGGGCGATTCCATGGACAGAGGAGCCTGGCAGATTATAGTCCATGGGGTTTCAGCATTTTGGGGGGACATGAATGTTAGTCTGTGTCAGCTGATTTAGCTCCCAGTATCATGCTGTGCTGCCCCTAATTAATGAATCAACATTTGGTCTAAAACAAGCCCCCTTTGTGAGTCTATTAAGTCTGCACTGTGAGCTCAGAGCTTTCTCAGATTCCTTCTGAAGTAAAGGGATCTCTAAGTGTCTCCCTGCCTGGGCTGCCAATGAAGAAAGGCACCAGATTGCTTGCCCCAAGCACGCACCTGTTTGAATGGGAGTGGGCACAGCTGATTCCCATGGGAGTGACAGGTCGACACCCCCCTCGAGGTGCAGGAGCCACCCTTTGTCAATTCATGAGGCCACCAGACTATCTTAGGCAGGAGGCTGAGGCTATGACTTTACTTTCTTTGGGTCTGGCTCAGTAGGATTTTAAAATCGAGCCATCCACAAAGATAGAACTATAGATCAATGGGACAAAATAAAAACCCCAGAGATAAATCCATGCACCTATGGACACCTTATTTTTGACAAAGGAGCCAAGAATATACAATGGAGAAGAGACAATCTCCTTAATAGGTGGTGCTGGGAAAACTGGTTAACGGCTTTAAAAAAAATGAAACTGGAACACTTTCTAACACCATACACAAAAATAAACTCAAAATGGATTAAAGATCTAAATGTAAGGCCAGAAACTATAAAACTCCTAGAGGAAGACATACACAAAACATTCTCCGACATAAACCACAGCAGGATCCTCTATGACCCATCTCCCAGAATATTGGAAATAAAAGCAAAAATAAACAAATGGGACCTAATTAAAATTAAAAGCTTTTGCACAACAAAGGAAACTATAAGTAAAGTGAAAAGACAGCCTTCAGAATGGGAGAAAATAATAGCAAATGAAGCAACTGACAAAGAATTAATCTAAAAATATACAAACAGTTCCTGCAGCTCAATTCCAGAAAAATAAATGACTCAATCGAAAAATGGGCCAAAGAACTAAACAGACATTTCTCCAAAGAAGACAAACAGATGGCTAACAAACACATGAAAAGATGCTCAACATCACTCATTATCAGAGAAATGCAAATCAAAATCACAATGAGGCACCATCTCACATCAGTCAGAATGGCTGCTATTCAAAAGTCTACAAATGATAAATGCTGGAGAGGGTGTGGAGAAAAGGGAACCCTCTTACACTGTTGGTGGGAATGCAAACCAGTACAGCCACTATGGAGAACAGTGTGGAGA
>SJYC01132498.1:0-27430 GCA_006408675.1 Madoqua kirkii
CGGTGGGGGCGGGCTGGGGGCGGGCCCAGTCTTCTTCAGTGGATAGTATCCGCCTGTCCTTTCGTCCCTGTCCAGTTTGAGGACCGGCAGGCGTGCGGGCTGCTGGGTGGGAACCTTGTCGGTCCTGGGCCCTCGGAGGGAGGTGAGGCCCAGCAGCCCCTGCTGCACCATCTGAGCACCTCGCCTGGGTGCTGCCTCGCGCCCCCGGGAGAGACAGGTGAGGAGGCAGAGCGCAGGAGGGGTGGGGGGCCAGCCAGGGCCCCTGAGGACGGCAGAGCTGAAGGTCACGGCTCTGGGGGATGGAGGGACCTGGGGTAGAATTTCAGCCAGGCTGTGCGGCTCCTGGGGTTGGGGCTGTGGATTGCAGCCCCTGGCGCGTTGGTGAATGGAGCCAGACCCGCATGTGGGGAGGCAGCAGCTGGGGCAGGCGGGGGGGCATCTGAAGCGCCCACCTCCCCTCTGCCTAGTGCCCTGAGGGTCTGGCTGGCCCTGCCCCCAGCTCTGTTGAGATGGATGCCCGCTGACAGCTGGGGCTATTTTGGGCCTGTTGGCTCAGCGAAGGGGACAGCCAGAGGGGCAGTGACACCTGACTCCAGGAAAGAATTTCCCCTGGAGTTTGGGAAGCTGGAAGGCCCAGAGGTCTAGGGGGAAAGCACAGACTGCAGGAGCTGCCCTTTGAAGTCTTTTCTGGAAGGGTGTGGGGCAACACAGTGGGGAGAGGAAAGTGGGGGAGACAGGGCCTCTCGGAGGGGGCCGGCCAAGGTTCTTCTGTGCAGCTGCGAATGATATCTCACCCTGGGCTCATCTGGAAAATGGCCCAAGTCCCACCAGGACCCAAGAGTGGCCAAGTTCTGGAAAAGCGAGGGGCTGTGGGTGTGACACAGGTCAGCCGCAGGCTTCCTGGTAGGCTTGCAAGTGGGGAGGGTCTTGGCCTCAGGGGGAGGAGCCTGCCAGTGCCAAGATAGGGGCTCCAAGGAGCTGAGGAGCCCAAGCAGGGTCCACAGGTGGGCATCAGAGGGAGGAAGGGCTTCCCTGAGACGCTGGGGTTCAGGTCCTGGCTTGGTCTCTTCTCCTGGAAAGCCTGATTCTGCCCTTGTGGCTGCAGCTCTCATGGCCCCAGCTCCCAACATGGCAGGGGGAGAAGGAGGAGACTGTGGATGAATCTGGGCCCAGAGGGGCCTTGGGTGGTCCCCAGCCCACACTCAGCGTGAAGCAGGGTGGCTCCAGAGTCCTCTGGCATAACTTGGCCTACCTTGGCCCTGCTGTCCAGTGAGGATGATGCCTGCCTGGTGTGGGGGTGTCAAGAGGGGTCTTGTTTTAAGACCTTCATGGTTCTGCTGCACTGGGAGTGGGGCTTGCAGGCCCTGGACAGAGGATTCATCTCCGTGGCTTCAGAGGATCTTGGAGTCTGCCCACTCTTGAGCACCTGCTGAGAGCTGGCTCCCCCAAAGTATGTGCAGAGATGAGACCTCCTCATCCTTCTTTTCTAGGGCCCAAGGGGCTGCCAGCTGTGGAAGTGGCCCCCTGACCCTGGACAGACTTGCTCATGAGCTCAGAGCAGCTGTCTTCCCTCCCACACCTGCTCTGGGTGTGGCAGGGGTTGGGTGTGGCAGGGGTAGGGTGCCATGTCCTACCTTGGGGAACCCACAGATTGTATAATTCAGGAGGCAGTGGTGTGTTGGGAAGAGACTGGAACTCAGGCCCCTGTGGAACTGGTGTCAAAGTAATTCTTCCACTGAGGGACGCTGAGGTCCAGGAGGTTGTCCATGGAAGCGGGTGGCCACCCGCCCAGGTCCTTCTCAGGCCAAGAGCCCAGCCAGGGTGCCATGGGGGAGCAAATGAAGGGGGGGAAGCGGGCAGGGCAGAGGTGCTGACTGCACAGTGAGTCAGCAGGCCGGTCCCAGCTCACCTCCTTGAGGGGGATTAAGTGGATTAGGTCCCGAATCACAGGATGGGGAGCTGGAGGGCCTGGGAACCTTGCCCTGTTTGTCCCACGGTGGTCAGCCCCATGCTGAAGGCCCAGCTCCCAGGGTGAAGAGAGTTAACGCACTGGGGACAGCCCAGGGCCCACGGGCCCATCTGTGCTGGCTCTCTTACAGAAGCCCCTGTGTAGGCAAGGCCCAGTTTCACCGCACCCACTGGTGCTGGGGGCCAGCAGGATACAGCCTGGAGTTGCCAGAGTCAGAGGCGTTTGGCATTGCTGGTGCCAAACCCACCCCTGCAAGGTGTCCAGTCGGCAAGGCGGTAGCCAATGGAGCCTCAGCCAAGACCTGCAGTGGCTGGGCTACAGCCCCCCCACAGCCCCCCGGGTGGACCTGGCCCGCTGGCCCACCCATTCTCAGCCTTCCTGGACTCTTGCGGCATTCTCCGTTGTCCTCCACAGACACACCATTGACCTTCCCCATTTCCACTTCTGATGAAAGGAGGCAGGCACTCATAGCAAGAGCTCGTGGGTAGCCCTCTGTGCTGGAAGGGTGGCCAGCCCTCCAGCTGTAGAATTTCCACTCTTTGCTCGTTGATGAGCACCGCCCTTTGGGGGTCGAGAGGATGTGTGGCGGGACCCCAGGAGGGGTGAGATGTGACCCAGGACAGTAGGAGGAGGGACAGGCCCTGTGTACTGCACTCTCTGTTGGGCAATGTCTAGTGAGGAAGGCTGGACAGCTGTGCACACAGCCTGCAGGGCAGCCCAGTGCTTGAGTGGGGAAAGCCACTGAGGAGAATGGGGAGCAAGGGGGCAAGCCAAGCAGGCGGCTCAGAGGAGAGTCTGCTGGAGTAGAGAACACCTCTGGTGTGCCTTAGAGAGAACAGGCCAGCCGTGGGCACCTCGTGAGCCTCCATGGCAAGGGAGAGAGTTAGTTGCCTCTCTCTGACTGGGAGACACTTGGCAGGCACTCATAGCAAGAGCTCGTGGGTAGCCCTCTGTGCTGGAAGGGTGGCCAGCCCTCCAGCTGTAGAATTTCCACTCTTTGCTCGTTGATGAGCACCGCCCTTTGGGGGTCGAGAGGATGTGTGGCGGGACCCCAGGAGGGGTGAGATGTGACCCAGGACAGTAGGAGGAGGGACAGGCCCTGTGTACTGCACTCTCTGTTGGGCAATGTCTAGTGAGGAAGGCTGGACAGCTGTGCACACAGCCTGCAGGGCAGCCCAGTGCTTGAGTGGGGAAAGCCACTGAGGAGAATGGGGAGCAAGGGGGCAAGCCAAGCAGGCGGCTCAGAGGAGAGTCTGCTGGAGTAGAGAACACCTCTGGTGTGCCTTAGAGAGAACAGGCCAGCCGTGGGCACCTCGTGAGCCTCCATGGCAAGGGAGAGAGTTAGTTGCCTCTCTCTGACTGGGAGACACTAGGTAGACTGGAGTTTCAGGCCCCAGGAAGCACCAGTGTGTGGGGAGACAGAACACCCGATGGAACCTGGAGTGGCCAGGAGGGGCGGGAAAGGTCCTGGGGTGACATACAGCCTGGCAGAGGCCGCACAGGGAGGAGGGCAAGCTTGCTGCTGGTGCAGTGTCTGGGGATAGGTGCTCATGCTCAGCTGGATCTTGAGTTCGGGCAGCAGGCCTGGAGCTGGGACAAGAGGGAGGAGATGCTCCAGCCAATTAAAAAGAGCCCATTTGAGGGGTGGAGGTGGGGCCAAACTCCAAGGCCCAGAAAGAGGCAAACTGGCCCTTCTGGACCACCATACCGGCTGGTGATGCCACCTGCAGGGACGGGCTGCGTGGGAGTAGATGGGAGCAGAAAGGGGAGATGTTCATACCGTATTAAGCTAAAATTTCCAGGCGGCACTGGGCCGATGAAGTAGCCAAAGGGGGCACAGGCACATTAGCCAAGTGGGGCTCTGAGCACACCAAGGACTCATCCCCATCATGCCCTCCCCCAGCCCACTCACAGGTTCTCCCGCCTCTCCCCCGCAACCATGGATCACTCCTCGTTCAGCGGTGCACCCCGCTTCCTAACCCGGCCCAAGGCCTTCGTGGTATCGGTGGGCAAAGATGCCACACTGAGCTGCCAGATCGTGGGCAACCCCACGCCGCAAGTGAGCTGGGAGAAAGACCGGCAGCTGGTGAAGGCGGGTGGTCGATTCCGCCTGGCCCAGGATGGCGACCTGTACCGCCTGACCATCCTGGACCTGGCGCTGGGCGACAGTGGGCAGTACGTGTGCCGTGCGCGCAACGCCATCGGCGAGGCCTTCGCAGCGGTTGGCCTGCAGGTGGACGCCGAGGCTGCGTGCGCCGAGCAGGCGCCTCACTTCCTGCTGCGGCCCACCTCCATCCGCGTGCGCGAGGGCGCCGAGGCCACCTTCCGCTGCCGCGTGCGCGGGTCGCCGCCTATGTCGGTGAGCTGGACTAAGGACGGGCGGCGCCTGGGTGTGTGGATGCCCCCCGAGTGCGAGTAGAGGAGAGCGGCGAGGCGAGCGCTCTGCGCATCCAGGCTGCACAGCCGAGAGACAGTGGCACCTATACGGTGCACGCGGAGAACCCGCTGGGCGCCGCCAGCGCCGCCGCCGGGCTTACGGTGGACGCGGAGGCGGAGGCAGCCAGCCCGCCGGGGGCCTCCACCGCCATGCTCCTGGCGCACCTGCAGCGGCGGCGAGACGCCATGCGCGCCGGGGGCGCCCCGGCCTCACCGCCGAGCGCGGGCACGCGCACCTGCACGGTGACAGAGGGCAAACACGCGCGCCTCAGCTGCTTCGTGACGGGCGAGCCCAAGCCTGAGATCGTGTGGAAGAAGGATGGACAGCTGGTGGTGGAGGGCCGGCGGCACGTGGTGTACGAGGACGAGCAGGAGAACTTCGTGCTGAAGATTCTCTTCTGCAAGCAGTCAGATTGTGGCCTCTACACCTGCACGGCGTCCAACCTTGTGGGCCAGACCTACAGCTCGGTGCTGGTCGTCGTGAGAGGTGAGCTCCTGGTGGCTGGCACGAAGTCGCTGTGCACAGTGAGCACAGGCGGAGGTTCGGCTCAGGCCTCCCATCCCTTCTTTCTAGCTGCTGCCGCCATTTCCCTATCGTGTGAAGAAGTCCGTGGCTGGAGGTCTTGGCGGCTCTTGCTGTGGTGTTTCATTGTCTTTGTGAAAGTAACACGCGTGTACAACCAAATGCTTGTCACTAACACCCCCTCCCTCGGGAGATGGTTGCCCAGTGGCAGAGCCTGCCCTGTCCAGGCTGAGGGTGACCCAGGCTCTTGCCCTCTCCTACAGGATGCTAGGGGGGCGGTCTCCCCAGCTGAGCTGGAGGGAGGCAGGAGCAAGGACAGATCTCCTGCTGTCAGAGGCCTTGGACTGGGGCTACACCAGGGCGCAGCCTGAACGTGATTCTGGGTCAGTTTGCAGGCTCCTGTCCCCAGCGCACCGGGGCAGCTGTGGACAACACCGTCAGAACTTGCTAGGGGGACTGTCCCTTCTTGTTTCCTAAGACCAGCCTCTATGTAGTCGGAGTCCCATCTCCACTTTTTACCACTTTTTACCAGCTGTGGGATCTCCAGCAGGGCGCTTCAACCTTTGTGTGCGTGTGTCTGCTTCCTCGTTTTTTTTGCAGGGAAGTGTGCTGGGGTTGAGCAGATTTTCAGGCCAGGGCTTGTCCAGTGGCCTGTCTGCCGTGTGATCCAGCCTCTCTTGGCTGTCCGGGACCACCAGCTTAGGGGGCTGCCCAGTGGTGCTGCTTGCTATGACTTCACCTGTGGCATTTCTCCTTTTTTCGTCCAGACTTCTCCCTAATTCTTGGGGGAAAGGACTCTTTCCTTTAAGTGCTGTGCCCTCTCCACTGTTCTCCCTCCTCTGCCTTCCCCCTACCTCCCTCTGTCCCCACTACCTGAAGCTCTTCTTTCCTCTTACCCACCCTCTGCCCACAAAACCCCTCCAACCCCTACCCTGGCTCCCTACCCCCACCCTAGTCTTATACCTACCTTCCCGTCTCCTTCCTGTCTTTCACCTGCTTCCCTGCCCCTCTGCACTGCCCTCTTGTCCTCCAGCCTCTGGCACCCCTCCAGTGTGCCCCTCTTCCCTCTCCCTGCCCCGCTCACCTAAGCCCTTCTTCCGCAGAGCCGACAGTGCCCTTCAAAAAGCGCCTGCAGGACCTGGAGGTGCCAGAGAAGGCATCAGCCACTTTCCAGTGTGAGGTGCCGGTGCCAGCCATGGAGTCTGCCTGGTATAAGGAGGAAACGCGGCTGTGGGCCAGTGCCAAGTACCTCATCGAGGAGGCGGGCACTGAGCGCCGGCTGACCGTGCTCAATGTCTCCTCTGACGATGACGCTGTGTACATCTGTGAGACGGCAGAGGGCAGTCGCACGGTGGCTGAGCTGGCAGTGCAAGGTAAGTGGGCAGCGGGCCAAGAGACTGGGCAGGGTATGGGTCTCCCAGGAACTGGGCAAGTGACTGAGGTCCTGGGCGGTGGGGCAGGCAGGATCCCAGGACAAGGGGTAGGTCAGGGAGAGGTGGAGTGGGAACTCTGGACTCAGGGGCAGGAAGAAGGTGTGGGTGGGGCAGCCCTATGGGGGTCGCTCTGACCGGCTCTACCCCTTCCCCCTCGCTCACTGCTCCTCTGCCCACTCCAGGCAACCTCCTTCGGAAGCTCCCGAGGAAGACAGCTGTGCGAGTGGGAGACACCGCCATGTTCTGTGTGGAGCTGGCCAAGCCAGAGGGCCCCGTTCAGTGGCTGTGGAACCGGAAGGCGGTAGTGGCTGGGGGCCGGGTGGCCATCACTGCTGAGGGCACATGCCACACCCTGACCATCTCCCAGTGCAGCCTGGAGGATGTGGGTGAGGTGGCCTTTGTGGCTGGGGACTGCCGGACGTCTACCCAGTTTTGTGTGTCAGGTAAGGGCCGTGAGAGCCCCTGTCGGACGGAGGGGGCCCTGTCCTTGCCCACCGTGCGCTGGGCCCTGCTCTGACTTTTCGCCTGCTGCGGGGAGCACAGTGCGTTGTAGACTGCCTAGGTTGTAGATCTGGTTCTGTGGGGGGTGTGATTTGTCTGACACCCTCCTCCACGATGGTCACACTAGGCGTCTGCAAAGTGGGAGTCCTAGTGGCCCCCCTGACCTGTGAACCAACTTAAACGGTGCAGGTGGTTCTGGACGCACCTAGTAGGGGAACCTTGCATATGTCCTCTTTCTTGGCCTTTGGTGCTGAGACCAGCTGGCACAGGGTCAGCCCTTTGCTGGGGTCAGGGGTGTGTGGGTCTCAGCATCCTTGGAAGGGTCCTTGTGCCTTACCTTAACCATCATCCAGCCAAGATCCCAATGCACAGAGGGGGTCAAGGCTGAGAACTGGAAGGAGTCCCTTTCCAGGCCCTGTGGACAGCTCGTGGTGGCCCTGGGCCAAATGTGGCCTCCGAGGCCCGGGTGCTGTTTTCACTGCAGACAGAAATGGCCGCAGAGCTGAGACCGGGGTGCTGGGCCCAGAGCACGCTCTTGGGCTGGCAGGCCCCCCGGGCTGTGGCCATTCCAGACCACCAGGGCAGTGCCCCCCATGGAGGGCTGGGAGTTTTGCACAAGAACTTCTCCCTCCTGTGGTATGGGACCCAGGGTTGGGGAGAGGGGTCCCAATTGGTGATGTGGGCCTGTGCTCTGCTCAGCCCCCAGGAGGCCACCCCTGCATGCTCCTGAAGCCCCCGTGGTGAAGGCCCGGACAGAGAGCTCCGTGACTCTTGGCTGGTCCCCGCCACCCCCCGGGGACCGCCCTGCTGCCATCGAGGGCTACGTGGTGGAGAGGAAGAGGCTGGGCGCCTACACCTGGAGCCGGTGCCATGAGGATGAGTGGGTGACCACGCCTGAGCTGACTGTGGCTGGCGTGGCCGAGGAGGGGGAGTTCCAGTTCAGGGTGTCAGCTGTGAACAGCTTTGGCCAGAGCCCCTACCTCGAGTTCCCAGGAACTGTACACCTGGGTAAGTACCGAAGGCTCTCGTCTGCACGGCACCCTGACCGCAGTCTGTGGGGCCATCTGCCTCTGAATTGCCCAGACCTAGAGTGTAGCCCAGTGCTGGAGAGTCCAGCGTGGCTCCTGAGTCCTCTTTGTGGTAGGGGGCGGGCCCAGGATCCTGATGCTCTTGAAGACTCTGGTGGGATGGCCAGGTGACCCCAACACAGGACTCAAGCCCCCAGGAACTGTCTGTGCCCACCAACCCCAGGGCACTGGGCTACCTACTGGGTCTGTGGGAGCTGAAGGGGATCTTGGGTAGCTCCAACTTATCCTCACTCCACCCTGGGTCTCGCTTTCACTCAGGGTCTCCACGTGCTTGTCCAGTGGACTTCCTGAGGAGAGGTTATTTGGGGCTAGGCATTGGAGGAGAGGAGGGGAGGGGCCCAACTACTTCCTGACGCTGTCACTCCACAGCTCCCCAGCTGGCTGTGAAAACACCTCTGAAGGCAGTGGAGGCAGTGGAAGGCGGCGAGGTGACCTTCTCTGTGGACCTCACTACGGCCTCATCAGGGGAGTGGTTCCTGGATGGGCGGGTCCTGAAGGCCAGCAGCGTGTATGTGATACAGCGGGATGGCACCCGCCACACTCTCACCATCCGCTCAGTGCCTGTCAGCCTGCATGGGGCGGAGCTCAAGTTCGTGGCCAATGGCATCGAGAGCAGCATCCGCATGGAGGTCCGAGGTAGGGACCCTGTCTTGTGACCCCAGGGCTTCTCCAGGCCATGTTTCCTGAGGGATAGGGGTGGGACGGAGTCCCTGCAGTCGCAGGGATCCTGGGAGATCCGCTGTGGCTCTCAGAGCAGCTGGATAACGTGGGGCCAGGTGGTGGGGCCTGCAAGGCCGTGCAAGGCCACTGGGTGTGAGTGGAGGAGGGTCTGAAGAGTCCGCCGGAGCCAGGCTTCCGTTCTATGTCTGCCCCGCCACTTCCCTTCTCTCTCCCCTCCTCCCTTCTTGTTGATTTCTTCTCCTACTCCGCTTCTTGTCCTTTGTCTTCTTTTCTTGCCTCTCAAAGACTGTTCCACAATATCTGGCTCTTCCTCCTGTCCGCCGCTGTTTCTTTCTAACCCCCAACCCCTTCCTCGCATCCACACCCTGCTGTCCACGCCTTCATCCCACTTCCCCACCCGCCCCTTCTGATCACTCTTCTCCTCTCGCCGCTCTCTCCACTTACACCCCCTTTGTCACCTGTCTGTGACTTCCAGCAGCCCTGGAGCTGACGGCCAAGTATCCGGCACCAGCAGCGGCCGCTCGGGAGGTGCTGGCCCGGCTGCATGAGGAGGCCCAGCTCCTGGCCGAGCTGTCGGACCAGGCAGCAGCCGTGACGTGGCTCAAGGACGGACACACGCTGTCTCCTGGCCCAAGTATGAGGTGCAGGCTTCAGCTGGGCAGCGGGTGCTGCTCGTGCGGGACGTGAAACGAGAAGACGCGGGCCTGTATGAGTGCATCAGCCACGGGGGCCGCATTGCCTACCAGCTGTTGGTGCAAGGTGACACGACTGTGTGTGTGTGTCCCTCTCCCCCCTCAACTCTGGATAAGCCCTGAGTGGCAGGAGCTGCTGTCCTCAGTCCCTGTGAGGTGGCGGGGAGCAGCTCTGCCAAGCCCGTGGTGGGGGGGGTCAGATGGGCTCAGGTTACCCTGTGGGAGGTCAGAGGTGTGTTGGGGGGTGCTCGGCCCACCCCGTGGCGACAGCAGGGGATGGGATGGTGTTGGGTGAGCATGTGCAGTTGGCAAAGGTCTAGGCAGCTCTGCCGACCTCCTGCGGAGGCTAGGCCATTAGGTCACCTCTGAGGGTAGGGTGAGGAACCAGGACCCCGGCCCATCCTGGTGGGAGGGTGGGGGCAGGACCTCTGCTCAGCAGGGGAGGGCGGCACTTGGTCAAAAGTCAGCTGCAGATGCTGCTCGGTCTCCAGGTCTGGACGAGGGCTGCTGTCTGCCGTGATTCTGAAGCAGGAGCATCTTCAGTTACTAGCTGCGTGGGCACGTGTGTGCTGAGGGCTCCGTCTGCTCCCTGAGCTGCCTCTGTGCCCTTGTAGGCCTCTCACCCTCCTTGCACAAGGACACGGCTGTGGGTGCCATGGCGGGGAGGCCAGCCCACTTGGAACTTGAGACCTCAGGCGCCCATGCTCACGTTCCCGGGTACAAGGATGGCGTGGAGCTCGGTTGCTCCTGCCAGCACTTCTCCCAGGAGGACGTAGACACACAGCACTGCTTGGTGGCCACCTCAGGCGCTGTGCAGGGTGAGGGCACCATTGGTGCTGAGCGGGCGAGGACTCTGGCCTCCTGATTGTGTGTCTGTGGTGCGTGCCCTGCCTCCTAGGCTTGGTTTGTAGGGAGCAGTTCTGGCTGCTTCCAGCTATGTTGCACTTGCAAGGCCAAGCTTCTCACTTCATTTCTTCTGAGAATGCTTGAGAATAGAGGTAGTTACTCCTGGATTTGGGTAAAGAAACTGTCCACAAAACATATGTATGTATATATGTGTGTGTGTGTGTGTATATATATATATATATATATGAGGAACACAGGTTTGTAATATAAAAAATGAAGAAATTAAAAACCTGTGTCTTCTTTGTAAAGATGAGGAAATAAGGCAGAGCAGACCTGGAAAGTGTTGGAAGTATCCTTGGAAGGTTAGATTTGGACCTTGGTAAGTCTGAGGCCCTGGCTTTTTCTCGAAACCACTGAGGTCTCTTGGCAGATTCTTCAAGTCCAGCTCTGCCCCGTCCTGGCTTTCAGGAGGGTCTCTGCCTTGTCCTTGCTGTGTCCTTACATCTGAACACAGGCCCTAGGGCCATCTGCCCATCAGGGGCGCTGAGGCTGCTTCCCATCACACCTAGGAGGGCTTGGAGTACCTGGACCACCTGTGCCCATGGAGGGTCCATGTGCAGCCACCAATCACAAAGGATTTTCATGGTGGATCTGAGACTGCCAGGGTCTAGAGCACAGCTCTGCCATGACTCCAGGACTTAGAAAATCTCTCCTGGGCAGAACCTCTGACTGTGTATCCCTCCCTGTCCCTGGAGTCCTCAATGATGTTTTCCAGGGAGCAGCCAGCACTCAGGGAGGCGGGGCTCAGTGCTGTGCTGAGCTGTGAGGTGGCCGGGCCCAGATGGGGATGATGTGGTACAAGGATGGGAAGAAGCTGAGCGTAAGCTCGAAAGTGTGCCTGGAGGTCAAAGGCTGCCCCTAGAGTCTGGTAGTGCAGCAGGTAGGGAAGAGAGATGCTGAGGAGTACAGCTGTGAGACCAGGGCCAGATCTCCTTCCACCTGGGCGTCACAAGTCAGCTGATGAAGCAGACATTTAGCCATTGAATAGCAACAGGCCTGGAGGAGCCATTTCAGTGTGGATGATGGCAGTGCCCAGCAGACTCAGCAGGTCTGTGTCAGTTATACAAGTAGCCCTAGAACTTAGTGGCCCAGTGGAACAATCCATGGGCAGGAATTCAAGCAGTGTCAGGATGAGAGGCTCATCTCTGCTCCCCCTGGTGTTGGCCAGGACAGGGGGATCCAGTCTGGCTTCATCTGTGTGCCTGATGTCCTAGGGAGCTGGCTGGGATGGGGCTTCTCTCTTCTAGTAATGTTGTCTGTCTGGGACCGTGCTTTTCTCTCTCCTGAGGCCCTGCTCTCCCTGTCACATCTCATTCTGAAGGCCTCTTTCTCCATGTGGGTGGCCTGAGCTCCTTCATATAGTGGTAGGGTTCCCTTCGGGGAATAAGAGATGCTACAAGGTTTGTTAAGGGCTGTTTTCACCAGCCCCAGAGTGTTACATTCTGCATGTTCTATTGTACAAAGCCAGATATAAGGTCAGCCTGGTTCCAATGGATGGGAAAGGAAGACTTTGCTGTTAATGAGGGGGTCCCCAACTCATTCGGGACAGTTTCTTACAATCTACTACAGGAACATGGCTCTATCTGTCTAGATCTTTCTTGAGCATGGGATAAAGATCTTTCTAATGCTTATTGCCTCATGCTCACAAGATGGCTTCCACAGCTCCAGCCATCGTGTTCAAGGTGGGAAGAACATGTGAGGATTGTATGTGTCCCCCCTCTGCCTTTTCACTACTATGTTGTAAATTATCACAAACTCAGTGGCTTAAATTAATGCCCATATGTTAGATCATAGTCCTATAAATCAGAATTCTATAGATTTGGATTCTCTTTTCAGGGTCTCAAGAGCTAGAATCCATGTGCCATCAGACTGAATTCTCTCAGGGTCTTTTCCAAGCTCATCCAGGTTGCTAGCGGAATTCATTTCCTTGTGATTCTGGGCTGTTTTCTGGCTGGCTGGCCCCTAGGGGCACATGGCATCTCATGTCCACTCACTCTTATGCTTAAAATCTCTTTGGCCAGGAAGAGCCCCCTCCCTTGTAAGGTCTCACCTGCTTAGGCCAGCTCCAACCAGGAGGATCTCCTCGTTAGTGAGTGAACTCATAGTCAACTGGTCTGGAACCTAGCTTCCTTCTGCTGAATTCCTTCACAGCAGCACCTGGAGTGGTCTTTGGTGGGATAGCTAAGAGGGGGCACACTCACTGTGGGGCAGGGATCTTGGAACAGTCAAGCCTAGCACAGGGTGTCACCTGCTCCTTCCTCTCCTCAGAGAACAGACATCTCTGAGGAACCCACAGCAGAGTTTCCCTATGCCTCCCAGTGTTGCCTGGGTCCGATAGCCATGCCTTGCTCAGGAGCCTGGGAAAGTGAGCCCCTAACCTTCCAGGTTCAGCAGAGTGACTCTGAGGGTGGTGTGGCTGGCCCGACTCTGCTAAGGGACCTGTCTTGCAAGACTGGCCCGTGACCACACCAGGGTGACTGTGCCTTGATTTTAGACACTGACTTCAAGGCAGGCTGTGGAGGGATGAGAGTGTGGACAGGGTCAGAACTCACCCTGGTTTCTTAGGAGCCAGGTGACCTTAGGCAGGAGAAGGCAGTGGCACCCCACTCCAGTACTCTTGGCTGGAAAATCCCATGGACGGAGGAGCCTGGAAGGCTGTAGTCCATGGGGTCGCTGAGCGACTTCCCTTTCACTTTTCACTTTCATGCATTGGAGAAGGAAATGGCAACCCACTCCAGTGTTCTTGCCTGGAGAATCCCAGGGACGGTGGAGCCTGGCGGGCTGCCGTCTATGGGGTCACACAGAGTCGGACATGACTGAAGCGACTTAGCAGCAGCAGCAGCAGCAGATCTTAGGCAAGTTGTCAGTGTGTATCCCGCGAAGTTCTTGTCGGCCTAGAAACTTAGAATGGGGGCTTAACTGGAAATGGGGTCTATGCAGATGGCATCAAGGAAGGCATCACAAGGTGAGATGACCGTGGATTAGGATGGGCCTTGAATCCAGTGACAGCTGTTCTTTGAGAGAAAGAAGAGGAATGCTTGCGATACAGAGACACGGAGAAATGGCCCGTGACAGTGAAGGCGGAGGTTGGGGTGATACAGCCACAAGCCCAGGGATGGCGCTGGAAGCCGGAAGCACCTGGGAAGGTCTGCCCACGCTGCCCCAGGAGCTCGGCCTGCCCACACCTTGATCTCAGACTTCGGGTGTCCAGAACTGGATGAGAACAAGCTCCTGTTGTCTTAAGGCCCCTCTGTGGTCATTTGTTCTGGCCTTTCTAGAACCTCATATAGTTGCCTCCCACCCTGTTTTCTCATCTTTTCGGTCGGTTCAGTCACTCAGTCGTGTCCAACTGTTGGTGACCCCATGGACTGCAGCACACCAGGCTTCCCTATCATCCACTCCTGAAGCTTGCTCAGACTCATGTCCATCGAGTCGATGACGCCATCCAACCATCTCATCCTCTGGTGTCCCCTTCTCCTCCTGCCTTCAGTCTTGCCCAGTGTCCGGGTCTCTTCCAGTGAGTCAGCTGTTTGCATCAGGTGGCCAGAGTATCTGCGGTGAGGGGCAGTAATAGAAGTGCTGGAGCTGTCCTGAGGACACCCTCAAGGAGTGCTGAGGGCTGGCTCCCTCCCGTACTGCTGGACTGAGGGTGAGGCAGGTCAAGGGAGGGGGTGGCGCTTTTGTGGTGGGCTAGAGGCCCAGGCATCAGGGCCTCGTGTCTGGTACTGGAGGGGAACCCAAGCATGTCGGCAGGGTGGCACTCCACCAAATGTGCATCCAGGCCTCCAGAAAGTTCTGGACAGCGATGTGGGAATGTCTGGGCACGTTCTTGGCCCCTGATCCTGCTGAATAACGTGTGCTCCTGTGCCTGAGTCCTGATGCTCTCGCTTGCAGTGGGACCCCAGGGAAGCCACATCATTACGTTGTGTGGTGTCAGTTTTTCACCTGTATAATGGGCAGAATGAGGCCCACCCCGTTTGAGGGCTGTCCAGGGAATTAGATTGAGATGGCACTTGTCAAGAGGTGCACACAGCGCCCAGTCTACACTAACGCTCTGTCTTTTCTGCCTGTCCCTGAATTATTCCTCTGGGAAGCCCCACTCTAAATGTGAGACAGAAGCTGTGTGTCCACAGGCATGCATGGGTTTGTCACATTTGTCCACTTGAGTGATGAGCTGTGATGTCCTTTTGCGTGGGCTATTGGGGGTCTTTGTGGCTGTGTAGAGTAAGCCAGAGCCCTGCAGGCCTCCAGAGTTTTATCCCAAATTGGTGGTGGTTGCATTTAAAGGCTTTTCTTTAAATTGACTCCTTGAAAAAGTTAATGTTGCCCGTCTAAGCCTTCCTTAGCAATGGCATCTGTGCAGTTTGGATTTGTTTTTTCAGGACTTCAGTTGTGTCTGACTCTTTGTGACCCCCATGGACTGCAGCACGCCAGGCTTGCTTGTCCTTCACCATCTCCTGAAACTTGCTCAAGCTCATGTCCATTGAGTCGGTGATGCCATCGGAACAGTGACAGATTTTAGTTTCTTGGGCTCCAAAATCACTGCAGATGTTGACTGCGGCCATGAAATTAAAAGACACTTGCTCCTTGAAGAAAAGCTGTGACCAACCTAGACCACATATTCAAAGCAGAGATATTCCTGTGCCAACAAAGGTCCATCTAGTCAAACCTATGGTTTATCCAATAGTCATGTATGGATGTGAGAGCTGGCCTATAAACAAAGCTGAGCGCCAAAGAATTGATGCTTTTGAACTGTGGTGTTGGAGAAGACTCTTGAGAGTCTTCAAAGACTGCAAGGAGATCCAACCAGTCAATTCTAAAGGAAATCAGTCCTGAATATTCATTAGAAGGACTGAAGCTGAAACTCCAACACTTTGGTCACCTGATGCAAAGAACTGACTCATTTGAAAAGACCCTGATGCTGGGAAAGATTGAAGGCAGGAGGAGAAGAGGACGACAGAGGATGAGATGGTTGGATGGCATCACTAACTCGATGGATGTGAGTTTGGGTGAACTCTGGGAATTGGTGATGGACAGGGAAGCCTGGCGTGCTGCAGTCCATAGGGTCACAGAGTCAGACACGGCTGAGCGACCAAACTGAACTGAGGTTTGTCATAGCTTTCCTTCTAAGGAGCAAGTACCTTTTAATTTCATGGCCACAGTCAATATCTGCAGTGATTTTGGAGCCCAAGAAAATAAAATCTGTCACTGTTTCTACTTCTTCCGCTTCTATTTGCCAGGAAGTGATGGGACTGGATGTCACGATCTTACTTCTTTTTGATATTTTTTTTCTTTTTTTTTTAATTGAAGGAAAATTGCTTTCCAGAATTTTGTTGTTTTCTGTCAAACCTCAACAGGTATACATGTGTCCCCTCCCTCTGGAACCTCCCTCCCATCTCCTTCCCCATCCCACCCCTCTAGGTTGATACAGAGCTCCTGTTTGAGTTTTCTGAGCCATACAGCAGATTCCCATTGGCTATCTATTTTTCATACGGTAATGTAAATTTCCATGTTACTCTTCCCATACACCTCACCCTCTCATCCTCTCTCCATATCCATATATCTCATCTCTATGTCTGTCCTGTAAGTAAGTTGTTCAGTACCATTTTTCTAGATTCCGTATATATGTGTTAGAATATGATATTTATCTTTCTTTTTCTGACTTACTTCACTCTGTATAATAGGTTCTAGGTTCACCCACCTCATTAGAACTGAGTCAAATACACTCCTTTTTATGGCTGAGTAATATTCCTTTGTGTATATGTACCACAACTTCTTTATCCATTTATCTGTCTATGGACATCTAGGTTGCTTCCATGTTCTAGCTATTGTAAACAGTGCTGCAATCAACAATGGGATACATGTGTCTTTTTCAATTTTGGTTTCCTCAGGGAATATGCCTAGGAGTGGGATTGCTGGGTCATATGGTGGTTTTTATTCTTAGTTTTTTTAAGGGATCTCCATACTATTTTCCATAGTGGCTGTATCAGTTTACATTCCCACCAACAGTGCAAGAGGGCTCCCTTTTCTCCACACCCTCGCCAGCATTTATTGTTTATAGACTTTTTGATGATGACCTTTCTGACTGGTGTGAGGTGATATCTCATAGTGGTTTTGATTTGCATTTCTCTAATAATGAGTGATGTTGAGCATCTGTTCATGTGCTTGTTAGCCATCTGTATGTCTGCTTTGGAGAAATGTCTGTTTAGGTCTTTTCCCCACTTTTTGATTGGGTTGTTTGTTTCTCTGGCATTGAGTTGTATGAGTTGCTTGTATATTTTGGAAATTAATCCTTTGTTGGTTGTTTCATTTGCTATTATTTTCTCCCATTCTAAGAATTGTCTTTTCACCTTGCTTATAGTTTCCTTTGCTGTGAAAAAGCTGTTACGTTTAATCAGGTCCCACTTGTTTACTTTTATTTTCATTTCCATTACTCTAGGAGGTGGGTCATAGAGGATTTTTCTTTGATTTATGTCATAGAATATTCTGCCTGTGTTTTCCTCTAAGAGTTTTATGATTTCTGGTCTTACATTTAGGTCTTTAATCCATTTTGAGTTTATCTTTGTGTATGCTGTTAGGAAGTGTTCTGATTTCATTCTTTTACATGTAGCTGTCCAGTTTTCCCATCACCATTTAGAGAAGAGGCTGTCTTTGCCCCACTGTATATTCTTGCCTCCTTTGTCAAAAATAAGGTACCCATAGATGCATGGGTTTATTAACATTAGGTTTTAAGTCAGCTTTTTCACTCTCCTCTTTCACTTTTATCAAGAGGCTCTTTAGTTCCTCTTCACTTTCTGTGGTATCATCTGCGAATCTGAGGTTGTTGATGTTTCTCTCAGCAATCTTTATTCCAGCTTGTGATTCATCCAGCCTGGCATTTCCCCTGTGTACTCTGCATAGAAGTTAAATAAGCAGGGTGACAATATACAGCCTTGACATACTCCTTTCCCAGTTTGGAACCAGTCCATTTTTCCATGTCCAGTTCTGACTGTTGCTTCTTGACTTGCATACAGGTTTCTCAGGAGGCAGGTAAGGTGGTCTGGTATTCTCATCTCTTTAAGAATTTTCTAGTTTGTTGTGATCCACACAGTCAAAGGCTTTAGCACAGTCAATGAAGCAGAAGTAGATTTTCTTCTGAAATTCCCTTGGTTTCCCTATGAGCCACTGAATTTGGCAGTTTGATCTCTGGTTCCTCTGCCTTTTCTATATTCAGTATGTACATCTGGAAGTCCTGTTCACATACTGCTAAAGACTAGCTTGGAAGATTTTGAGTATAACCTTTCTAGCATGTGAAATGACTGCAGTTGTGTGGTAGTTTGAGCATTCTTTGGCATTGCCTTTCTTTGGGATTGGACTGAAAACTGACCTTTTCCAGTCCTGTGCCTACTGCTGAGTTTTCCAAATTTGCTGACATACTGAGTGCAGCACTTTCACAGCATCATCTTTTAGGATTTCAAATAGTTCAGCTGGAATTCCATCACCTCCCTTAGCTTTGGTTATAGTGATGCATCCTAAAGCCCACTTGACTTCACATTCCAGCATGTCTGACTCTAGGTGAGTGACCACACCATCATGGTTACCCAGGTAATTAAGACCTTTTTAATATAGTTCTTGTGTTATTGCCACCTCTTGTTAATCTCGTCTGCTTCTGTTAAGTCCTTACCATTTTTGTCCTTTATCATGCCCATCCTTGCATGTAATGTTCCCTTGATATCTCCAGTTTTTAAGAAGAGATCTCTAGTTTTTCACATGTTTTCCTCTGTTTCTTTGCATTGTTTGTTTGAGAAGTCCTTCTTATCTCTCCTTGCTTTTCTCTTGAACTCTGCAATCAACGGGTTTACCTTTTCCTTTCTACCTCGCCTTTCACATCTCTTTTCTAACAGCTTAGACAACCACTTTGCCTTCTAGCATTTCTTTTTCTTGGGGATGGTTTTGGTCACTGCCTCCTCTATAATGTTAAGAACTTCTGTCCACAGTTCTTCAGGCACTCTGTCGACAAGATTCAGTCCCTTGAATCTATTTGTCACCTCCACTGTATGACCATAAGGGATTTGATTTAGGTCATACCTGAATGACCTAGTGGTTTTCCATACTTTCTTCTGAATTTTGTAACAACACACACAATATCAAAATGTCAGTCTGAAAATCTCTACCCCTATCCTTTCTAAGGATGGAAGTCAACCAAGTGTTTCCACTAAAGTTGCAGTTGCACAGGAAAAAGGAATGTTTACAAGTCACACTGGCAGAGTGATTCAGATGAGAAGGCCCCCATGGTTGGGTGGATGAACATGGAGTGTTCTGTGGGAGCAGCTCAACTCCACTGCTTCTTCTTCTTGTGGGGAATCTTTGCATTCCAGGAGAAGTGTAGCTGAACAGCGATAAGGCTGTTACAGAGAGAAGAGACTACAAAGGTTCCAGACATGAGGGGTTTCCAGTTTCCTGAATGGAAGTGAAGGCTGGGGCCAGGGAATCCCTCCAGAGCAGAAAGACTCTGATGGCTGAGAGCTGTGCCCATGTGGGACTTCATGGCTGCCTGGAGCAGCCTTCTCACCTCCACAGCAGGCATGCTGGAGGTCTGGAGCAGCATGGTGACAGCCTGGGGCATTAGTGGTAAAAGCAGCAGCAGCAGGGCCGGGGTGTAGCTCGCCGGGAAAGCAACACCTCTCACGTCTGCACTCTGTAGTGCAGGACCAGGACCAGGAGCAGGTGATTGTCTGGAGCATCAGGAACAGGCTTCACCCGAAGAATCTTCCCTGGTGGCTCAGTTGGTAAAGAATCCACCCGCAATGCAGGAGACGTGGGTTTGATCCCTGGCTTGGGAAGATCCCCTGGAGGAGGGCATGGAAGCCCACTCCAGTATTCTTGCCTGGAGAATCCCATGGACAGAGGAGCCTGGTGGGCTGCAGTCCATGGGCTCACAGAGTCAGACACAGCTGAGCAACTAAGCATAGACCATGGGCCCAGTCAGTTCCGCTGGCTCTAGCATCGCTGACTGAGGACTCAACCCTTCAACACTCTGCCCCCAAGATTTTAAACATTTGGAGCAGCTTTACCGGAAGTAGGCCAGCCACAGTGTCAGCTCTGGGGCTTTGCTGAGAACCTTGAGGCAGGGAACTTCCTTAGCATAGAATAGGCCTCATCTGGAGACCATGTTTTTGGACACACCCTTCCTGCTGCTTATATTTTTAAGCATGCTGAAAGCTGTACGCCTGCTGAGTCCCCTCTCTCTGGCCTTTTTTATGCTTTGGCAGCAGAGTTTATCTTCCCACCTCTGCGCTCCTCCTCCTTGACACCATCGTGTTTTATCTGGACTTGTATGTCTGCTACAGTCTGGATCATTGTAACTTTGTGGTGAATTTTGAAACTGGGACGTGTGACTCCTTTAAACTTTTTTTTCCCCAGACAACATTGATATGGCTATTCGAGGTCTCTTGCATTTGCACATAAATTTTAGGATCATCTTTTTAAAATTTTGCAAAAACAGCAGGTGGTATTTTGATTGGGATTGCATCCAGTGTATAGATCAGTTTGGGGAATATTGACATCTTAACAGCATTAGTCTTCTAGTCTACAGTATGAAATGACTTTGTATTTATTTTGGTGTTTTAACTTCCTTTCAATTATGTTATAGTTTTTAGTGTGCAAGAATTGTGCTTATTTTTGTTTTGTTTGTTGCTAAATATTTTATTCTTTTTTATGTTACTATGAATGGAATTATTTTCTTAATTTCCTTTTAAATTACTCATTCCTAATATGCTGAAGCTGAAACTCCAGTACTTTGGCCACCTCATGCCAAGAGTTGACTCATTGGAAAAGACTGATGCTGGGAGGGATTGGGGGCAGGAGGAGAAGGGGATGACAGAGGATGAGACGGCTGGATGGTATCACTAACTCGATGGACATGAGTTTGAGTGAACTCTGGGAGTTGGTGATGGACAGGGAGGCCTGGCGTGCTGCGATTCATGGGGTTGCAAAGAGTCGGACACGACTGAGCGGCTGAATTGAACTGAATACATAGAAATAGACTTGATCAAGAAGTAGACCTGATCCATATGTGCTTGAGCAATAGCAGTTGGCCTGCTGTCCTGCAGCCTTTCTGAATCCATCTGTTTACTCTGTTGGTTCTTTTGTGAATGCCTTAGGATTTTCCATGTGCAAATCATGTCACCTGCAGATAGTTTTACTTCATTTCCAGTCTGGATGCCTCTCATTTTGCTTTTGATTACTGATTAAATCTCTTTACTTGTTATAGGTCCATTCTGAGTTTTTCTGTTTATTCTTGTGTTAGTTTTGATAGTTCATGTGTTTCTGGAAATTTCTCCATTTCATCTAGGTTATCTAGTTGGTATGCAGTAGTTTGTAGTATTCTGTTATAATCCTCCTAATTTTTACAAAGTCTTTGTTGATGTCCCCTGTTTTCCCCCTAATTTTAATAATTTTCATCTTCTGTGTTTTTCTTGATCAGCCTAGCTAATGCTTTGTCAATTCTGTCGATCTTTTCAAGAAACCACCTTTTGGTTTTCTCAGTTGTTTCTGTCACTTTTGTATTCTCTGTTTCATTTATTTGTGCTCTAATCTTTATTGTTTTCGTTCTTCTGAGCTTGGGTTTCAGGTAATCTTCTGTTTCTTGTTTCTTAAGGCATGAAGTTAGGTCATTGATTTGTAACTTTTTTTAAACATAGGCCTATAATTTATAGCACTGGATGGCAGGAAACTCTGAACCCTGCTTTCCCTGCATCTCATAAGTTTCTGTATGCTGTGCTTTCATTTTCATTTATTGCCAAATATTTTCTAATTTTTCTTGTAAATCTCTCTTGAGCATATTGATTTTTAGTTTCATTCCATCGTAGTCAAAAAGACTCTTGGTATGCTTTCAGCCCTTTAAGATTTATTGAGACTCATTTTATGGTTTAATGTATATTAGAGAGTGTTCCATATGTACTTGAGCAAAATGTGTCCTCTGTTGTTGTTGGGTGGAGCGTCTGCTGCTGTTG
Source organism: Madoqua kirkii (assembly GCA_006408675.1). Taxonomy (NCBI): domain Eukaryota; kingdom Metazoa; phylum Chordata; class Mammalia; order Artiodactyla; family Bovidae; genus Madoqua; species Madoqua kirkii. Next base: position 21,224 of record SJYC01132498.1, read on the forward strand.
TTGGGTGGAGTGTCTGCTGCTGTTGCTGGGTGGAGTGTCTGCTGTTGTTGTTGGGCGGAGTGTCTCCTGCTGTTGTTGGGTGAAGTGTCTTCTGCTGTTGGGTGGAGCGTCTCCTGCTGTTGTTGGATGGAGTGTCTGCTGCTGTTGTTGGGTGGAGTGTCTGTTGCTGCTGTTGGGTGGAGTGTCTGCTGCTGTTGTTGGGTGGAGTGTCTGTTGCTGCTGTTGGGTGGAGTGTCTCCTGCTGTTGTTGGATGGAGTGTCTGCTGCTGCTGTTGGGTGGAGTGTCTGCTGCTGCTGTTGGGTGGAGTGTCTGCTGCTGTTGTTGGGTGGAGTGTCTGCTGCTGTTGTTGGGTGGAGTGTCTGCTGCTGTTGTTGGGTGGAGTGTCTGCTGCTGTTGTTGGGTGGAGTGTCTCCTGCTGCTGTTGGGTGGAGTGTCTGCTGCTGTTGTTGGGTGGAGTGTCTCCTGCTGCTGTTGGGTGGAGTGTCTGCTGCTGTTGTTGGGTGGAGTGTCTCCTGCTGCTGTTGGGTGGAGTGTCTGCTGCTGTTGTTGGGTGGAGTGTCTCCTGCTGCTGTTGGGTGGAGTGTCTGCTGCTGTTGTTGGGTGGAGTGTCTCCTGCTGCTGTTGGGTGGAGTGTCTGCTGCTGTTGTTGGGTGGAGTGTCTCCTGCTGCTGTTGGGTGGAGTGTCTGCTGCTGTTGTTGGGTGGAGTGTCTCCTGCTGCTGTTGGGTGGAGTGTCTGCTGCTGTTGTTGGGTGGAGTGTCTCCTGCTGCTGTTGGGTGGAGTGTCTGCTGCTGTTGTTGGGTGGAGTGTCTCCTGCTGTTGTTGAGAGCGTCTGCTGCTGTTGTTGGGTGGAGTGTCTGCTGCTGTTGTTGAGAGTGTCTGCTGCTGTTGTTGGGTGGAGTGTCTGCTATAATTCAGTTAGGTCCAGTTTCTTGTGTTGTATTTTTCATGTCGTATTTATTGATCTGTTATTCTGACCATTATTCAAAGTAGGATATGGAAGTCTTCAGCTGTTCTTGGAGAACTGTTTATGTCTTTAATCTTCTAGTTTTCATTTCACATGTTTTGGAGCTCTCTTATGCTGTGCTTAGTTGTGCTTATGTTTATAGCTGTGTTATCTTCTTAATTAAGACTCTTTAAATCAATATGTAACATCATTAATCTATGTGCTGTGCTGTGATTAGTTGGTCAGTCTTGTCAAACTCTTTGTGACTTCATGGATTGTGGCCCGCCAGGCTCCTCTGTCCACAGGATTGTCCAGGCAAACATCCTGGGGATCATCCCACCCCAGAGACTGAACACAGGTCTCCCTCATTGCAGGCAGAGTCTGTACCTTCGGAGCTACCAAGGAAGCCCAGTCTAAAATTATTTATATTATAATATAATGTCTTGTAATGTCTTTTCTTTTTTTTTGACTTAAGTATAGCCACCTCAGATTTCTATTGGTTGCTGTTTGCATGGAGTATCTTTTCACTTTCAACCTATTTGCATGTCTGGACATAAAGTGAATCTCTTACAGACAGCACTTAAATTCATTTTGTGTTGTTAATTCTTAAAAAGAAGGGCTACTTCTGCTATTTTGTCCTCTGTTTCTTGTTTGTCATATCTTTTGGCTGTTGCTTTCTGCATTACTGTCATTAATGATTAATTGATTTTTTTCTAGTGTGCCATTTTGTTACTTTTTCATTTCTTTATTTATATATACATTCATTTTTTCTTAAGTGATTACCCTGGGGATTTGTCATTAGCATACAGCTTTATAATAATCAAGTTTGAAATTATATGATTTTCAGTTCAGTTCAGTCGCTCAGTCGTGTCTGACTCTCTGTGACCCCATGAATCACAGCACGCCAGGCCTCCCTGTTCATTACCATCTCTCTGAGTTCCTTCAGACTCACATCCATCGAGTCCATGATGCCATCCAGCCATGTCATCCTTGGTCATCCCCTTCTCCTCCTGCCCCCAATCCCTCCCAGCATCAGAGTCTTTTCCAATGAGTCAACTCTTCACATGAGGTGGCCAAAGTACTGGAGTTTCAGCTTCAGCATCATTCCTTCCAAAGAAATCCCAGGGCTGATCTCCTTCAGAATGGACTGGTTGGATCTCCTTGCAGTCCAAGGGACTCTCAAGAGTCTTAGTTTCAATAAAAACTCTGCATATTTACAACTTGTGCCCGAAGCTGAATGTTCTTATTGTCACAAGTTGTCTTTATACATAGTATATCCATTAACTTTGTAGTTTTATAAGTATTGTTTATACCTTTTTTAAAGTCATATAAAAAACAAGATGAATTGCAGAATAAAAATGCTACTGGCTTTTATATTTACTTATGTAGCTACATTTACTATCATCCTTTGATTTCATACAGTTTCAAGTTGCTGTCTTGTATCTTCATTTTGAGCTGAAAGATTACTTTAGAATTTTTTGGAGGATGTGGGCCGGCAAAGAGATCCTTAGGTTTTGTTAATCTGGGACTGTATTAAGTTCTCTTTCACTTTTGAAGGCCAGCTTTGGCAAATCTAAAACCATTGGTTGATGGCTTTTTCTTTTAACAGTTTAAATACATCATCCCACAGTCTTCTGGCCTCTGTGGTTTCCGAGGAGAAATCAGTTATTTGTCTTATAGTTAGGTCTACTGAGGCCCCTGCGTGAGCTAGGTTACCTGCTAGAGGGGGATATACAGTTCAGCCTGTCCTGCTCCTGCTTCGACTATAGAGGATGCTAGAAGTAATAGAAAAGAGGGAGAGAGGAGTCAAAAACTTAATTGTTTATTCGGGGTAATGCTATATCAGGAGCACCAATTATTAGAGGGACTAGTCAGTTGCCAAATCCTCCAATTATAATGGGCATTACTATAAAGAGAATTATTACGACTGCATTATAGATCTGGTTGTCTCCAAGCAGGGTTCCAGGTTGACCTAATTCAGCTCGAATTAGTAGACTAACGGCAGTTCCTACTATGCCAGCCCAGGCACATTGAGGAGCTCTTGTGTGTGACAGGTCACTTCTTGCTACTTTCAAGAGTCTCTCTTTTCTGACCTTTGACAATTTGACATGCATTGTTTTAGTGTGACTCTCTTTTAGTTTGTCTTCATGGAGTTTGTTGAGCCTCTTAGGTGTATAGATTCACGTCTTTTATCAGTTTTGGAAGTTTTTGACCAGTTCTTCAAATAACCTCTTGGCCCCTTTCTCTCCCCTCCTGTGGACTCCCATTTTGCATGTATCGGTACAATCTGAGTTGTCCCACAGCTGTCTGAGGCTCTGTCCGTTTTCTCCATGGTTTTTTCTTTCTGATCCTCAGACTGGCTAATTTCAAGAGAGCTGTCTTTAACTTGAATGATTCTTTCTTTTGCCTGCTTAAATTAGCTGTTGAATACCTCATTAGTCAAGCTTTCATTTCAATCATTATACTTTCTAAATTTAGGATTTCTATTTTATAAAGTATATCTTTTAATGGATGTTATTTATTTGGTGAGACCTTCTCCTCATGTATTTCTTTATTTCATTGTAAATTGTTTCCTTTAGTTTCTTAAAAGCATACTTAAAATAGCTGATGTAAAGACTTTTTCTAATAAGTCCAATATCTGGATTTTCTCAAGCACAGTTTCTGTTGACTGTTTCGTTGCCTGTGTGTGGGCCATGTTTTCTTGTTTCTTAGCATGTAATTCTTTGTTGGTAACTGGAATATTATGTGATAATACGTGAAAACTCTGGAGTTCAGATTCTCCCATCCTGCCTGGTGTTTGTTGGTATTGCTGTTTGCTTTTGCTGCTGTTGTTTGGGTGCTCAGTGACTTTCCTGAATGAATTCTGTAAAGTCTGTATGTGTGTGTGTGTGTGTGTGTGTGTGTGTGTGTGTGTGTGTGTGTAACATACTGAAGTCTCTCTTCAGTTAGCTTATTGGACAGCTAATGATTTCATAGTGATTTCCTTCGATGTCTGTAACCTGTAAATCTCCCAGTTTTGCCAGGGGACTTTGTGTGGGTGTTGCTGCATGCAAATAACTCAAAGCCGTATCCACCTCTGCCCTTACTTCAGGCTTTCATGAGGCAGATGTGAAGACCTGCTCAGGTGTCTTCTAAGTATCATGGATGTATGGCCTTCTAGATGCCCAGGAAGAGGTCAGAGCTTTCCAAAGCCATCTACTAACATCTCATAATCCAGCTTTTCCTTTTAAGTGCATTGATTGGCCTGTTGTCGGCCAGTTGTTATCCACAGACCCAGACAGCCATGTTCAGTAATTGCCTGTGATTATTTTTTAACAAATATCCCTGGGGAAAAGCTGTTTTTACTTGGTGAGCTTCTGTTCAGACTTGGATAATGAATAAATAAAGACAGCCATGTGAGTGGGGTTTTGCAAGGAACCACTGCTGCTGCTGCTAAGTCGCTTCAATCGTGTCCGACTCTGTGCGACCCCATAGACGGCAGCCCACCAGGCTCCCCCGTCCCTGGGATTCTCCAGGCAAGAACACTGGAGTGGGTTGCCATTTCCTTCTCCAATGCGTGAAAGGGAAAAGAGAAGGAGAAGTCGCTCAGTTGTTTCCAACTCTTTGAGACCCCATGGACTGCAGCCCACCAGGCTCTTCCGCCCATGGGATTTCCCAGGCAAGAGTACTGGAGTGGAATGCCGTTGACTTCTGTGGCAAGGAACCACTAGTCAGCTTAAATAATGACTATTCTCTGGGATTAGAACTTTGAAAGAGCCCTCATTTCATTCTTTACCTACCAGGAGGCTTCCAGTTGCTGGTTTTCATTGTGATAGTGGACTGTTGGTTTTCAAGGCTACGTCAGAACTGAGGAGAAGGGTATGAGGATTGGGCAAGTTAAAATACCACGTTTTGCTATTCTTACCAAGATGTGGCTGTTTTTCTTGACTGTATGCTCCTCAGATTGCTAAGAAGCCTTTGGTTAATTTACAGAGCTTTGAGAAAGTTGATTACAACAATTTTTGCAAATGTTTTAATTGATTTCATGAAAGAGAGTTTTTTTTTTTAAAGTTATTATTTTGCCATTTTGCTAACGTGTCGTAGGATGATTTTAAAATATTGAAACCAGCCTTGCATTTCTTGGATTATGCCCATTTGGTTGTTTGTGATGTGTTATTCTTTTTATATGTTACTGGATTCAGTTTGAAAATATTTGATTGAGTACTTTTGTATTTATGTGCATGAGGAATTTTGGTTTGTAACTTTCTTAACACTGTCTTTGTCTGGCTTTGATATCAGGATAATGCTGGAATCACAAAATGTGTTGAAAAGTATTCTCTTTGCTTCTGTTTTCTGAAAGAGATTGTGTAGAATCTATGTTGTTCTATTCCTTCTTTAATTTCTTTTTTAGTTATTTCACTGGGTAAACCAGTGAAGTCATCCTGGCCCAGAGATCTCTGTTTTGGGGGTCTAAATAATAAAAACATTTTATCTATACTTATGAAAGTATATAGTTTATCTGTTTCCTCTTGGCAAATTTTTTAGTTTTACAGTTCAGTTCAATTCAGTTCAGTTGCTCAGTCGTGTCCGACTCTTTGTTACTCCATGAATCGCAGCACGCCAGGCCTCCCTGTCCATCACTAACTCCTGGAGTTCACTCAGACTCACATCCATCGAGTCCATGATGCCATCCAGCCATCTCATCCTCTGTCGTCCCCTTCTCCTCCTGCCCCCAATCCCTCCCAGCATCAGAGTTTTTTCCAATGAGTCAACTCTTCGCATGAGGTGGCCAAAGTACTGAAGTTTCAGCTTTAGCATCATTCCTTCCAAAGAAATCCCAGGGCTGATCCCCTTCAGAATGGACTGGTTGGATCTCCTTGCAGTCCAAGGGACTCTCAAGAGTCTTCTCCAGTACCACAGTTGTTCGAAAACATCAATTCTTCAGTGCTCAGCCTTCTTCACAGTCCAACTCTCACATCTATACATGACCACAGGAAAAACCATAGCCTTGACTAGACGGACCATAGTCGGCAAAGTAATGTCTCTGCTTTTGAATACGCTGTCTAGGTTGGTCATAACTTTTCTTCCAAAGAGTAAGCGTCTTTTAATTTCATGGCTGCAGTCACCATCTGCAGTGATTTTGGAGCCCCCCAAAATAAAGTCTGACACCGTTTCCCCATCTATTTCCCGTGAAGTGATGGGACCAGATGCCATGATCTTCGTTTTCTGAATGTTGAGCTTTAAGCCAACTTTTTCACTCTCCTCTTTCACTTTCATCAAGA
>SJYC01132499.1:0-33055 GCA_006408675.1 Madoqua kirkii
TTTCCCCATCTGTTTCCCATGAAGTAATGGGACCAGATGCCATGATCTTCGTTTTCTGAATGTTGAGCTTTAAGCCAACTTTGTCACTCTCCTCTTTCACTTTCATCAAGAGGTTTTTTAGTTCCTCTTCACTTTATGGCATAAGGGTGGTGTCACCTGCATATCTGAGGTTACTGATATTTCTCCCGGCAGTCTTGATTCCAGCTTGTGCTTCCTCCAGCCCAGCGTTTCTCATGATGTACTCTGCATAGAAGTTAAATAAGCAGGGTGACAGTATACAGCCTTGATGTACTCTTTTTCCTATTTGGAAGCAGGCTGTTGTTCCATGTCCAGTTCTAACTGTTGCTTCCTGACCTGCATATAGATTTCTCAAGAGGCAGGTCAAGTGGTCTGGTATTCCCATCTCTTTCAGAATTTTCCACGGTTTATTGTGATCCACACAGTCAGAGGCTTTGGCATAGTCAATAAAGCAGAAATAGATGTTTTTCTGGAACTCTGGTGCTTTTTCCATGATCCAGCGGATGTTGGCAATTTGATCTCTAGTTCCTCTGCCTTTTCTAAAGCCAGCTTGAACATCAGGAAGTTCACGGTTCACGTACTGCTGAAGCCTGGCTTGGAGAATTTTGAGCATTACTTGGATTTTAAGAAAGTGATTACTTCATCAGATTTGCTCATTTCATCCTTATGGAGCTGTTTGTAGTCTTCCTGTGTTCACTTTTAATGTCTGCAGTGTATGTAGTGATATTTCTTTCATCCCTTGTATTGTTAGTTTATATCTTCTTTCTTTTTCTTGTTAAAGGTTTATCAATTTTATTGATCTTTTCAAAGAACCAGATGTAGGTTTCATTGACTTTATTTTTAATTTCATCGATTTAAGTTCTCTTTATTATTTCCTTCTTTCTAATTGAATTTCTTAAGGTATAAACTTAGATTTCTGATTGAAATCTTTCTTTTTTTCTAATGTAAATATTTAATACTTTAAATTTCCTTTACGTGCTGCTTTCACTTTATTCTTCAAATTTTGATATGCTGTATTTTCATTGTTATTCAGTCTAAAATATTTACTAATTTTGCTTGACACTTCTTCGACTGCTGTATTATTCAGAGGTGTGTTGTTTAATTTCCAAGTGCTTAGAGGTTTTGCTTTTACCTCTCTGTTGTTGATTCCTAGTGTATACTAGCACATACTTTATGTTTTTCAGATTTTAGAAATGTTTAGCGCTTTCTTAGTAAACCACAGTATGGTAGATGTTGGTGACTGGTCCATGTATACTTGAAAGGGATGCCTAGCTTGCCCGTGGGTGGAGTGTCTTACACGTGTCCGACCATGCTGGTTACTGGTTTGGCGCCCGGCGAGTTCTGTCTGTGAGTTCCAGCAGGTACTGTGTGAAGAGTGCTGACGTCTCCAGTGTAACTGTGGTGTTTCTGGCTTTACTCTCAATTCTGTCAGTCTCCGTTTCATGTATTTTGAAGCTCTGCTACTTGGTGCTTACTCATTTAGAACTGTTACGTCTTCTTTGTATGTTGACTGGTTTATCTCTAGGTAATACTCCTCTTTATTGCTGGCAATTTTTTTTGGCTCAGAAGTCTATTCTATTTGGTATTAATGTAGATACGCAAGTTTGTCTTGATTCATGTTTGCATTGCATATATTGTTTCCTTCTTTTATCTGTACATATTTGATGTGAGTTTCTTGCAGACAGCATAATGTTGGGTCATTTTTACACATCCCGACAATCTCTTTCTTATAATAGGTCTGTTTAGACTAGACTTGTTATTAATGCAGTGATTATTTGAAATCTGGTCTACTGCCTTAACATTTATTTTTGTTTTTTCTCTTTTTACCTTTTCTATCTTTTGGGGTTATTTGTGATATTTTTAGTATTCCATCTTAATTTGTCTGTTGTGACACAGTAGTTACCCTAGGGATTGCAATAAACATACCCCTCACCATCTGTTTAGAATCCAGAATTTTACTACTTCAGTTGACTTGTAGAACTTTTATATAAGTACTTTTGTCATCTCTTCTTTATGTTGCTAATTGTCTTATGCATCATCTCTGTGTACACTGTAAACTTATTCAGACAGTGTGATGATCTTTGGCTTTTAACTATCAAACATTTTAATGAATTCAAGAGGAGAGGTACAGTGTATTTTATTCATCCAGTGAGTTGGTCAGCTCAGGTTTTTATAGCAAAATACCACAGATTGTATGGCCTCAACAACAAAACTTTATTTTTCCTTGCCGTTCTGGAGTTGGAAGTCCAATATCAAGGTGCCATCATAATCAGTTTCTTGGGAGAGCGCTCTTCCTGTATCTTCACATGGCCTTTTTTTGTGGACAAAATGTAGCAAAGTTAGGTTAAGTTAATATCTGAACTGGCAGGGGAGAAAAGGGAAATTTCTGGGTGGAATTGAAGATGGAAGGAAAGACTAACGCAGTCAATGATGGGCTGGTGCACTGATGTTGTGGGGTTTTGGTTTCAGGGATCTGGGTCTGACTTGCACATCAGCCGTAGGAACTTTGGTTCAAGAGAGTTAGAGGAGTGGAACTGAGACAACTGTGCAAATCTGAGAACCTTATAGAAGCACGTGTTTAAGGAAAAGTTGGACCAGAGAAGTAAACTTCGCATAGCCCAGGGAGTGTCAAAGTATTTTTCTATTTACCTTGGCGTGGGTGCGAAAAGAAATGGATTGGAATGTGAATGTATCATATTTGGGACCCCAGAATAAGATGTTAAGCTAAAAATGAAGCTCTAGGCCAACGATACTCTTGGAATACCTGACAAGAGTTAAAAAGTGTTCAGGAGGGATACTCCTCCACTATCAGGTCATACTTAATGAATCCCTGGGGAATTCCCTGGGGGTTCAGTGGTTGGGACTCCCCAGTTTCACTTCCAAGGGCCTGAGTTCGATCCCTGACTGGGGAATTAAGATCTCATAAGCTGCATGGCATGGCCAAATAAATAAAAGTCTTTAAAAAAGAATCCCTGATAAATATGCTCTCACAGTAAAAATCTAAGTATCAGAAGAATTATCCAATATAAAGGAGAGTTGGAACTTACATACATAAGCAAGATTAGACCACCCAGGAACTTCAGATGATAGAACAACAGTCTGAAAGAGAATATAAATCTATTTAAAATGATTAAAAAGATGTATGGAGGACTTGAAAACGTAAGAAAAAGTGTAATACTAGGGAAAAGAAGAGGCAGATTTAAAGGAACAAGTGAAATTTCTTGGAAAGGAAACATAAAATTTATAATGAACAATTTAGAAGAGGAATAAACAGCAAATTAAACATAGTTGAACATAAAATTACTGGATTAGAAGATATATCTGAGAAAGTTATTCAGAATGAACCACAAAGAAGTAAAAAATAACAGTTAATAATAGAACAGAGATGAGAAGCAGGCCACATGTATGTCTAAAAAGACTTCTAGGAGAGACTGGAAATAATGAGGAAGATGAAATAATGAAAGAAATAATTGTAGACATTTTAGAAATGATAAAACTTGTAAGTAATAATGGAAATTGTAAAAACAGTCATAGCTAGACACATTATAGTGAATTGCAGAAGGTCAAAAACCAAGAGGAGATCTTCAGTTCAGTTCAGTTGCTTAGTTGTGTCCGACTCTTTGTGACTTCGTGAATTGCAGCACACCAGGACTCCCTGTCTATCACCATTTGCCGGAGTTCACTCAAACTCGCATCCATCGAGTCAGTGATGCCATCCAGTCGTCTCATCCTCTGTCGTCCCCTTCTCCTCCTGCCCCCAATCCCTCCCAGCATCAGAGTCTTTTCCAATGAGTCAGCTCTTCGCATCAGGTGGCCAAAGTATTTGAGTTTCAGCTTCAACATCAGTCCTTCCAATGAACACCTAGGACTGATCTCCTTTAGGATGGACTGGTTGGATCTCCTTGCAGTCCAAGGGACTCTCAAGAGTCTTCTCCAACACCACAGTTCAAAAGCATCAGTTTTTCAGCATTCAGCTTTCCTTATTCAGCTTTTCCTCACATCCATATATGACCACTGGAAAAACCATAGCCTTGACTAGGGGGACCTTTGTTGGCATAGTAATGTCTGTGCTTTTTAACATGCTATCTAGGGTGGTCATAACTTTGCTTCCAAGGAGTAAGTGTCTTTTAATTTCCTGGCTACAATCTCCATCTGCAGTGATTTTGGAGCCCAAGAAAATAGTGTCAGCCACTGTTTCTCCATCTATTTCCAAAGAGAAACAAGATTAATGGAATGATATTTATTCTTCTTTAGGTTTATCAGCAGCAATGAAGAGCACAGAGTAAATGGAGAGAATTTGCCATTCACAAAATCTCACTGAAAGAATTACCAATGAATTTATTTTATAAAGAAGAAAATCAAGTCTGGAATAATAGAATGGGTTCTATAGTAATGTGATATGAAGCAAATACAAGAAGAACATCTGATTACAAGGCCAAAGATTTGATTACATGATTTGATTACACCAATGGTGATTGGCCTGCTAAAGCTGTAGACTGTATTAGCATATTAATGTTCCTGTGACAAGAGTGTCGCCTGTTTTTGGTAACATGGTGTAAGAAACTCTCCCTGAGAATACCAGTTCTTTGATGTGCCAGCCTCTCTTTGTTAGAGTCAGTATGAGGTCGCAGGTGATGAGTAAACCTGGGTTGTAGCGTATATCAACCTGAGCACGATTGAACTGGAAGCATTCAGATTCTAAGAGCTGTCCTGTTCTCTGCTTTGCGCCTCTTCTGCGTGTGAAGTTCCCTGCATTGAGAAAGCTAGGAATAGTGCCAGCTCGGGGCCCAGGCATTCTGGTTTCGAGTTCCAGAAGGCGAGCCCTCATCCAGTTCTAGAAATCTGATTGTCTCTGACCGCTTGTTCTTCCCTGTCCTCAGAGCCCACATTCATGTTTTCTGAGGAGTACCCAGCATGCGGGGAAGTGCAGGCTGAGGTGGGGGCCAGGGCCACGCTAAGCTGTAAGGTAGCCAGACAGAGATTACATGAGTCAAAGAGGGAAGAAGCTCAGAAGTGTATGTGGAGGCCAGGGTCTGCACCTGGAGCCTGGTGGTGCAGCAGGTGGGCAAGGCAGAGCCTCAGGAGGCTGGTTTAAAAGTCAGGACCTGGAAGGTTTCCTTCCAACTCAGTGTCACAGGTGGGTTCCTTGAAGCTTCTTAATGTTCCTCAAGTTAACTATTAGGGAGTGAGGGGTGTGTGATCATGCCACCATTTCCTCACAAAACTTACGACATAGCAGCTGACAGGTATTAATCATATGCCTAGGGCCAGATTCTATGAGTGCTTCTTGTCTATTTACTTGTGTAAGTTTCACAACCGCTTCAGGAAGAGGAATTCCCATTTTAAGATAAGGCACAAAAAAGAAACTCCATAACTTGCCAAAGTTCGTATAGCCAGAGAAATACAGAGCCAGAGTTTAGCCCACTATTCTGAGGGTTATTTTCTCTCAATATCCAATTACAGTTTAACAATCCACCCTCCAAACTATATTAAATTTTTTTTTTTTTTTAAAGAGACTATTCCACCACCTTCCAGATTCCATGTATTTTTTGGAACATCAGCTGTCAGATTTATCTTCCCTCAAGGTCCCATTTTCTTTCCCTGTTGTTTTTAAGATACTGTTTTTGACTTTCAGCAGTTTATATTGATGCACCCAGGTATGGTTTTCTTTGTATTCATCTTGGTTAGAATTCCAGAGCATTCTGAGTGCAGATTTTTGTCTTTGCTCAGTCATGGAGGAAGTTTTTCTCATGTGCCTCTTATGTATCTCTCTACCTCAATTCTTTATTCTCTCTTTCTCTCTACCTCAACTCTTTTTCTCTCTCTACTTCAGTCGGGATGTTTTCTTTAGCTCTGTCTTCTAGTTCACTAGTTTTTGTTCCTTTGTATCTAATCTGTTGTCAAATTCATTTATAGTATGTTTACTTTCAGTTCTATTTTCCCATTTTATAATTTATTTTGTTTAATTTCTTACAGAATCTATAGATTCTAGAGTTGGTAGTAAAATATTTATATTTGATCTATTTTCTTTTCTTTCATATTAAAGAAATATTATCACGCTTATATATCAGCTTCCCAGGTGCAGGAGACACAAGAGACATGGGTTCAGTTCCTGGGTTGGGAAGATCCCCTGGAGGAGGAAATGGCAACCCATTTCAGTGTTATTGCCTGGGAAATCCTATGGATAGAGGAGCCTGGTGGGCTACAGTTCATGAAGTTGCTAAGAGTCAGACACAACTCAGCAACTGCGCACATGGACACAGCATGGTTATATCCTGGTCTGATAGCCATAAAACTGATCATCTAATATTGCCTTTTTAAAAATTCCTATTTACTCCTGTCCTTGGCATGCCAGTGAATTTTCAGTTGATGGTCAGATATTGGTTTGTTTTTTTTTTGAACATGGATGATGTTATCTTACTTTAGAAAGAGGATCAGTATTCCTTTTGCTAGGGATAAAGGAAACAACTAAGAATTTTAGTCTGTCCCGGCACTGCACTGACTCAAGGCTGCATTGCAGTTTTGATCAGGGTTGTCTGTCTGTGGTTGGCCTCTGGTCCTGGGCATCCTCCAAGGATTCCTGCAGAGACTTGGGGCAGGGGTGAGGGTCTCTTTCCAAGCAGAGACTCCACCCTATCTTTGTCGCTCTGTTAAGGCAAGGTGCTAAAATGTCTGCTATACTTTTCAGAGATCTTCTGCTTAGCTTCATAGTCCCCTGGGTCAGGCAGCTGGGGAAATCATCAAACATCTTGGGGGAAATGTGACTGAGTGTGCGGCTCAATTCCTCAAAGTCTCTTTTCCCTGCAGGCTTGCCTCCTGAATCTCTAACTTCATCTCTCTGTTCACACAAGGTGTGCACAGCATGGTCAGTATTCCTGTTTCATAGTAGCGACCCTAAACCTTTTATTGTCATGCTGTACCAAGGAGCAGGAGAAAATGGGATGCCCAGTGTGGTTCTAAAAGTGCAGTTCCCGTTTACCTTCCTCACTCATTCCATATCTTTCCCTTTAGGAGAGCCCTCGCTCTGGGTCTCATCTCTGTTATAATGACCCGCTCAGCTTTCTTCATGGCTACCTCCCTTCTGTATTTAGCCTTCACCTAAAATCACTCCTTAGCAAGGCTTGCCCTGACCGCCATATCTAAGCCACCAATCAGTCCCTTTTCTCTAGCAGATCACTTACTTCATCACAGCACTGAACTTAGCCTTCCATCACTGTCAGGTTTATATGTTTGTTTCTTTCCTCAATAGCAAGTAGGATCTATGAGGACACATTTCCAGCTGTGGTGCAGCATTCCAAGCTACCACCATAGTGCCTGCAGATAACAGACCCTTCATCGACATTGACCCTTCCCTTCATTTCATCAGGGATTGAGTGAATAAGTGAATGACTGCATCTATAGCATGGAATCTCTGCGATCTTCTCTGTATTTATTTAAATTTGATGGCATATGCACAGGTATTAAAATTGGTGATAGAAGCTGTTGGCAACGATGTGGAGAACTGGAACTCCACACACTTATGCTGGCAGCGTAAGTTGGTAAAACAGTTTTGGGGAACCGGAAATATCTGTGAAAGCCAAAAGCAGATGCTTCTGTGTTCGAGCAGTTGTAGTGCTCTGAAAGATACATGAAGAATGTTCATAGCAACTTCATACATCCTATCGCCACACTGGAAACAACCCAAATGAACCATAAGAGGGAAGGGAGGAAATAGACTGTGGTGCTTGCTTCTACAACAGATCCTACCCATCGGCATGAAAGAACAGGCTGCTGCCGCATGTGTAGCATAGATAGGTCTTACAGGCATTATGCTGAGTGGGAGAAAACAGACACAAAGAACACATAATATTTAATTCCATTCATGTGAAATCAAAGAACAGGTAAAAGTAGTTGATGGTGATAAAGGTCAAAAGGTGACTTTCGGGGAGTGGTCAGTAGTGAATGGGGAGCTGGAAATGTTGTCTGTTGATGGAAGAAGCACAAGCTGGAATCAAGATTGCCCGGAGAAATATCAACCTCAGATATGCAGATGACACCACCCTTATGGCAGAAAGTGAAGAGGAACTAAAAAGCCTCTTGATGAAAGTGAAAGAGGAGAGTGACAAAGTTGGCTTAAAGCTCAACATTCAGAAAAAGAAGATCATGGCATCTGGTCCCATCACTTCATGGGAAATAGATGGGGAAACAGTGTCAGACTTTATTTTGGGGGGCTCCAAAATCACTGCAGATGGTGACTGCAGCCATGAAATTAAAAGGCTCTTATTCCTTGGAAGGAAAGTTATGACCAACCTAGATAGCATATTCAAAAGCAGAGACATTACTTTGCCAACAAAGGTCCATCTAGTCAAGGCTATGGTTTTTCCAGTAGTCATGTATAGATGTGAGAGTTGGACTGTGAAGAAAGCTGAGCGCCAAAGAATTGATGCTTTTGAACTGCAGTCTTGGAGAAGACTCTTGAGAGTCCCTTGGACTGCAAGGAGATCCAACCAGTCCGTTCTAAGGGAGATCAGTCCAGGGTGTTCATTGGAAGGACTGATGTTGAAGCTAAAACTCCAGTACTTTGGCCACCTGATATGAAGAGTTGATTCACTGGAAAAGAATCTGATGCTGGGAGGGATTGGGGGCAGAAGGAGAAGGGGACGACAGAGGATGAGATGGCTGGCTGGCATCACCAACTTGATAGATGTTAGTTTCAGTGAACTCCAAGGGTTGATGATGGACAGGGAGGCCTGGTGTGCTGCAATGCATGGGGCTGCAAAGAGTCGGACACGACTGAGCGACTGAACTGAACTGAACTACTTAACTGATATGTTTTGGTCACGTGGGGATAGGTACACCTAAACTTTATTGAGCTGTAAATGAATTCATGTACTTTATATATGCATATACCTTGAAAAACGTGGACTTGTTTGTGGGGAATATATCATATGCCTGGTTCTGAGGATACAAGAGCACACAATTCAGCCTGTCCACCAGGGGTGACTGTCATGTGGGAAGGACAATGAACTAGCTGTGACAGATGCTGGGATAACCTTGGCCACCTTCTCCCAGCCTTAGGAATTACTTTTGAGTTAGAACATGACTGTAATACACGTGAGGTTCTGACATAGGAGACATATCAAACGCTTTACCTGTGTACCCTTCTGGGCTTAGGGCATCACTGGCTCCAAGGAGAAAATTTCCTGAACCCTGAAGTTTTGGTCTCATAAGCTGGTGTGGGCTTCCCAGGTGGTGCTAGAGGAAAAGAATCTGCCTGCCCATGCAGGAGAAACCAGAGATGTGTGTTCGATCCCTGGGTCGGGTAGATCCCCTGGAATAGGATCCGATTTGTGTCTCTGACACTGTGTATCCCTTTCTGTGCCCAGAGTCCTCTGCGGTGTTTATCAAGGGGCAGCCAATGCATAAGGAGGTGCAGGCCGTGGCGGGGGCGAGTGCCGCGCTGAGCTGCGAGGTGGCCCAGGCCCAGACAGAGGTGACGTGGTACAAGAACGGCAAGAAGCTGAGTTCGAGCTCGAAAGTGCGTGTGGAGGCCACGGGCTGCACCCGGCGGCTGGTGGTGCAGCAGGCGGGCAAGGCGGACGCCGGGGAGTACAGCTGCGAGGCCGGGGGCCAGAAGGTGTCCTTCCGCCTGGACGTCACAGGTCAGTTTGGAGGTAGTAAGTTAGCCTTATGTGGAGGTGATGGGACGGGCTTGCAGCCCTGACAGACCCGATGACCTTTCCCCTAGACGTCATCTCTTTTGGTCTTCTGTCCTCCCACCCCCAGTTTCATACCCAAGGCGGGGCGAGGGGCGCTGGATGGGAGGGTGTGAACAGAAGGGAGAAGGGCGCTCTGTAAAGCCAGAGTGGCGTTTGCACACAGCGATGCACGGTCGTCAGTTCCCAGCATCTGCCCAGGGTCGTCTGGGTGTTCCCTGGTGTCTGGGCCTCTGCTTCTGTCCTGCACTTGGAGTCTGATGTAAACCAGATGCCTTTCAACTGTGGGTATGTGAATGTGCTCCTCTTGGCTGGCCTGACAGCTCCTAGCTGCCCCACCCAGCAATGTGTGTGGGTTCACACTAGGAGAGGTGTTTGAATTTCATTAAACCAGGACCAGGGGAAATTTTTGCCACATAGGCTTGGACTTATCTCAGGAGCAAACTATAGATTACCAGAGTTTTAAGTGTTTTGGACACTCTTTCTTCCTTGCACATGGATATTGAAGTTAACTGTGTATCTATAGGACTTCCGAGATGGCTCAGTGGGTAAAGAATCTGCCTGCAATGCAGGAGATGCTTGTTCAGTCCCTGAGTCGGGAAGACCCCCTGGAGGAGGGAATGGCAACCCACTCCAGTATTCTTGCCTGGAGAATCCCATGGGCAGAGGAGCCTGGTGAGCTGCAGTCCATAGTTTTGCAAAGAGTCATACATGACTGAAGCTATTCAGCATGCATGCATGTGTATCTATATGTAACAAAATCTAGATCCATTTTTCTTGCAATACGTGTGCAAAGTAAGTAGAGCAGAGAATTGGTTAGTATGTGCCTGAAACATGTGAGGTCTGGAATTCTCTTTTCAAAGCAAATATTGATTCTTTTTTCCTTCTCTTAGAATATTCTATGTCAGAATTCTGCTTGGAGTCTGATTTATAGATTTAGACTTACAAAGGAATAGTTGCTTCTCATATATCAGCGTGTATGTGTCTTTAAAAAATTGAATTTTAGGAGAATATAGCAATTTTTTTCATGGCAATAAATATGAAAGCTTATGAGAAATTGATTAGATTTTAGGAAACTCTCTTAGGAGTGACACAAGAAACATTCAGCTCAAATAGCCCTATAATCTTTTAAGTGATTAGCGCCATAGTGAAAAATCTGCATAGGAAATGACCTAATCCTGGTAGTTTACGCTGGTAAATTATATGAAATACTTTGGGAAAAATCCATGTTCAGGGAAATTTTTCTTGACAACATAAAAAAGACTACAGTCTGTGATTTGCTTCATGTAGACAGTGTAACATTGATACTGATATCTGACAAGGAAAGTAGTAAGAATTAAAATTACAGACCTATCTGTTATGGATATCAAGGCTAAAATATGAAACAAAATACTATCCAAGTAAATTCAGCAGTATATTAAGAGGAAAACTGAAAATGCATTGTGATGAAAGCCACAGCCAGAAATGCCAAGTTGTTGAAACACTGGAAACATCACAAATCAATCTGTATACAACATGCAGGACAAAGGATTTGATGAGATTTGGCATTTAAATGCAGAAGAAATGTTTAATAAAATTAGCATCAATTCATGCCATAAAATTCTTAACAAATTATAGCTAAAATTGTTTTCTTAATCTGACTAGTGATGATGTAGACAAACAAGCTAATTGCACACAGAAAAGTGAAAGTTTGCAAGCTTGCTTATGAGATAGGGAGCCAGACACGGCAACATGTTGTTACTGTTTTCATCTGACATTCTACAAAACAGTTAAGACAAAAACAAAGCAAAAGAGTGAAAAAATAAAAGTGAAATTCACAGATAATACGATTTATCCAAAAGATTAATTATGAGACCTAATAAGATAATTAAGAATGATAACCATATAAAAAAATCAACATGAAGTAGACACTTCTGTGTCTACATGGTAGCAACAAACATCTAAAAATGAAATTTTGAAAGAGTTACAATAGCATAAAAAAGAATCATTTTCTAATTCCAGGTCTAATAAAAAGTGCTGAGAGATGCTTGGGGAGGATTATGAAAATTTTTTTTGAGAGAGAGATGGGAAGTTCTAAAGAGGTAGAAATCTATGGAAGAATAAACAATTTTCAATACCAATTAAGATTCAAAAAATGTTTCTTTATTGGGGATTTTGAAAATGGACAAGATGCAAAGACCATGTACAATCAGTTATTCTTGAGGAAGAGCAAAAGGTGATTTATTTGCTATGCCAAGTATCAACTGGTATAAAGCTACAGTAGTGAATAGAATAGTGCCTAGTGGAAAGGATAGATGACCAAAGGGCCAGAGATCTCATACACAGGCCTGTGCATGAATGGATGACCACATTCCCCTTCTCCTCTTTAAAAAATGTGGGATAGCGAGAAGGGTAGAGACAGCATGGTTTTAATAAATGTTACATGAACCATTTAACTATATAGAAAAAGATTAGACCAGTAACTCATACCACACATAGTCAGCTCCTATTGAGTTAGAGACCATGGAATTAAAGGGAAAAATCTTAGATGATAAGATAGATGGTTTTGATTAATTTAGGATAAAGGTGATTTCTTAGAATACAAATGCACTAACCATAATGAAAGAAACTTAACATACTTGAGTACCTTAAAACTAAACATGAAGATTCATCAGAAGACAACATGCGTTAGTAAAAGGCATACCATCCAGATATGAAGGCTGTTTAGAACATACATTCTTGTCAGTGCCTAGCATTTAAATACAAAAAAGTTCCTTAAAGTGAACACATGAACGACAGTCAGTGCTATTGAAAATAGGGCAGAAATTTTGAACAGTGACAACAACAGAAGAGAAAACGCTGATGAGCAAAACATCAGAAAAGTTTCTTGAGTTTGAGTCATCAGGAAAAATGTGTAAGACAGAGGAGGTAACACCCACTCCCACCAGTTTGCCAGCAGTGAGAACTGGTGAAGGTGGAGCCTCAGGAAATCTCATTCATTGCAAGTGAGAACATGGGCTGCACATTCTGGTGGAAAAGATTCTAGCCTTATATAGGAAGTCTCGGAATGTACATATCATAACCCTACAATTCCCATCCTATTGGTAAGCGGGCAGAAGATTTGAATAGTGTCACCAGAAAGAAGAAATGGTGAACCCAGTCCTAAGGGGAAAGTTGCTTAGCTTCTTCATTCCTCAGACAATGACAAAGAAAGCAACAGGGAGGTGCAGAAGCTCCCCCAGATTGCCATCGTTGACGATAGTAAGAGTAGGCAAGAGTGCTGAGCCTCAGCCATCTCCGTGGACTGCAGGTGCAAAGTTCCTGCCTGCACTTTATGGAGAAGACTGTGGGTGCATCTAGAAAGTTTGGGGAATACTTGCCTTGTGACCCTATTGATGCCAGTAGTAGGGGATGAGGCTGATCCAAAGGCCACCATATCCTGAACCAGCTCACATGGACAGCTCACATGTGGGAGAATGCATAAATTATATCACTTGTTGCTGAGAAAGTTTGGGGGAACCTCTGCAGGGCACAAGACTGGTGCAGATCCCCGAGAAATTTCCAGCCCCATTTCCCCCTCCTCCTACTCCCAACTCTTCATCCCTGTTCTTTGCCCGGGGCTGCCGTCCTGACTGAGATGGTGTCTCTGACCCCATGTATCTCCTCTGTCCCCAGATCCCCCGGTGGTGTTCGCCAAGGAGCAGCCGGCGCGCAGTGAAGTGCAGGCCGTGGCGGGAACCAGTGCCGCGCTGAGCTGCGAGGTGGCCCAGGCCCAGACGGAGGTGACGTGGTACAAGGACGGCAAGAAGCTGAGTTCCAGCTCGAAAGTGCGTGTGGAGGCCACGGGCCGCGGGCGGCGGCTGGTGGTGCAGCAGGTGGGCAAGGCGGACGCCGGCGAGTACAGCTGCGAGGCCGGGGGCCAGAAGGTGTCCTTCCACCTGAACGTCACAGGTCAGTCCTGGAGGAGGGCGCTGAGCTGGCCCGTGTGCAGGTGATGAGGGGACTGGCTTCCAGCCTCACCAGACTTGTGTGCCCTTGCCTGTGACCTTCATCTCTTTAAGCCTCACCTGAACGTCACAGGTCAGTCCTGGAGGAGGATGCTGAGCTGGCCCGTGTGCAGGTGATGAGGGGACCCGCTTCCAGCCTCACCAGACTTGTGTGCCCTTGCCTGTGACCTTCATCTCTTCAAGCCTCCCTGTCTTCCACGTCTCGCACGGATACCCATGTGGGCCTGGGGGGGATGACTGGGGAGGGTGTGCCTGGAGAAGGGGGGCTGCGTCTCTCCACCTGTCTGCATTCAGTAAGGCCCGGCTGCCATGTCTTAGCACACGCCTGAATCTTCCTGTTGTTCCTAGTGTCGAGGCCCCCGACTCTCCCTGATAATTTGGGACTGATGGAGACCTAGAGATACGTGACTCCCCTCCCATCATGTGTCTTTCTTGACAGCCGCCACATGCCCTAATCTGACACCTCATACAGGTTCTTGGTTTGCCTGAGGTGATACAGTTTCATTGTTCCCGGATTAGAGGAGATATTGGTCACACAGTCCTGCTTGAAATTCTTTAGGAGTGAGCATTTGATGATCAATTTTTTTAAGTTTCTGAGTGATCCTTCCTTCCTTTTCCCGGATGTAGAGGCCCCAGTTGCCTGTAGGTACCAAGAAATTGGTCCATGCTTTCTTGTCACCCTTGCAAAGAGAAGAAAGGAAGGATGATTGGTGCGTCATTTAGGTTCTTATATCAGATGTGATGTTGCATTTGTCTGCAAATGATTCGGATGTTCTGAGTCAGTATTCCCCGTGGCATTACATTGATGGATTTAGGAATGGAAAGGAAAAATTTGCTTCTGCTACATTAGTAGGCTTTGCTAATGAGGAGTTACTGTCCTAGCAGCCTCTGACAAGCAAAGCAGTCTTTTATTTCATTCCATTTTCCTAATGGTGTTTTGCTGAAAGATTTAATTTTTGTTTCAGGTTTTAATGATTCTTTAACAGAAGAAACCACTTATTATACACAAATACACAGTTTCGATATTTAATAGAGAATTATCTGTCTTACTTTCAATAAGAAGAAGTGAAATCGCTCAGTTGTGTCCCACCACTCTTTGAGACCCCATGGTTCCTCCATCTGTGGGATTTTCTAGGCAAGAGTACTGGAGTGGGTTGCTATTTCCTTCTCCAGGGGATCTTCCCAACCCAGATATCGAACCTGGATCTCTCGCACTGCAGGCAGACTCTTTACCATCTGAGCCACCAGGAAAGCTCAATAAACAACTTTCAATAAAGAACCATTACAAGAAAAGAGTGAAGGAGGGTAACAGTACATACATCACCAAATTGTGTTTTTACTGACATCCGGACTCAAACAGCGCTAGGAAATCCCGTTTAACAGCACTCTGGAGTCTCAGTTGGGAACATGTCTCAGGCAGCTCATCTGCTCCTTGGGTGAGGCTTCAGATTACAGTTTGGGGGTTCTCGTTTATACTGCCTGGCTGCAAAGAAGTAAATTGCAGCTTTGGTTTTATGTTAATTGTGTTTACAAAGCTGTTTGTTTTGCAAAGCTTGGAAGGTTGTTAAGCCTCAGGTATGGTTGGCCAGACACCCTCCAGGGCTCAAGAATCCCTGATCTGCCCTCTCTCTTATCTGTGGTGTTGCTGGGCTTGTACTCACATCTGGCACATAGTCAAGCCTATGTCTGGGCAGGTCAGAAGCAAAGTCAGAGGTCTACTTTGCTTTCTTGTCTTTGAAGCCTGAACTAAATTACTTTCATTTACATTCCCTAATAGATGGTCAGTGAGTATCTCTGTTTCAGCCATGAAGCAGAAGAACTGGAAGAGAGCCTTCCAATTCTTAGGCCGTCTTAGAATTGGAAGAGAGCCTTCATGCCGAGTAGGGGTGGGCCGCCATCCTCCACTGACTTGTAGGTCCGAACATCTAACGCTTTGTGACCATGGCAGATAGGGAGATTTGTGGGTGTGTGTTTATACCCTGGACCCCACCATGCATCCTTGGAAGAGCATGTTAGAGTATTCTAAGGTAAAACCATTGAGCAGCTGTGAAATGTGGCTAAATCCTAGTAAACGATGAACATGGCACAAGAAGATAGAGGAGAGTTGAAGAGTTGCATGACTTGTCCATCAGGAGGACCAGTGATGATAAGTTTTCTCAGCCCCATAGTTCTCTGGTAAACTGTACAAAATGGGAAAAGTATTCTTCCATGCTTGTGGATTTGGTCCTTGAGAAAGATAAAGGCGATATCTCTGTAACTTTCTCCGTGAACATAACATCAGTACCAAAGTCACACAAGAAAGGCAGGAAGAATGAAATTTGAGACCGGTGTGCTATGAGTAACAAGGCCAAAATTGTAAATTGAATGTTAGCAGAAGGAATTCAGCGATGTATCCAAGGGTTAGAGATCGCTGATGGAAGTCCAAGTCTAAGATTGCCCTTTGGAGTTAACCTTGACAATGTTAATAGATAGAAAGCTCGACTTTGAGAGATTGAATGCGGAAAGACATGATCGTCTCCATGAGTACAGAGTCAGTCTTGGGAGATTGTTTTCCCAGAATGTGAGAAAGGAGAAAAAGCTCTTATGTGGGTACCGACAAGGAGAAGTAAGCCTGGGTTTCTCACGATGCTTACCAAATGGACCAGAATTATTTAATAAGAGTAACTTGTACAGCTGGCCACACGCTGGGTTTTGTTGGGCTTTTAAGGCAATAAGCACCAATATTTATGCTACACTTAGCAATTTACAAAGTGTTTTCATAGATATTATGTCATCTTCCGGACAAGGAAAATTGCTCAGAAAGAGATCAGGCTTTCCCAAGATCCCAAGGGGAAGGAACCAATCCCTCCAAGGGACTGGAACCTAAACTCACAATCAGGATTTTCTAGGTTCAATCCTGTGGCTTTCATCAATACACCGCTGCATCTGCCCCCAAGAACAGATACCACTAGGCAGACATCGGCAACTCAACCAATAGGGAGACATTTCAAGGAAAAACGTCTCCAAATATATAATGAAAGCCGAAAAGAAAAGAGGAATTTCTGCTACTCTTAAATGACAGATGTATGTCAGACAATGAAAGCAGGCCCTGCCTATGATAGGACTCGCCTGAGGGGTAGGTACCTTAACACATCTGTTCACCTGAATTCTGTAAGGTCAGTGGGTGGTTTTACAACAAAAGAGACCACGAAACAAGGAAATCAGGAATCTGGATTCTAATCCAGTGTCATCACCAGCTGCTTGTGTACACCGCAGGCAAGCCTTTAACCTTCCTGGGCCTCAGTTTCTTTGTCTGTAAAATGAAAGGGTTGGGCAAGATGATCTCCAGGGCCTCTTCCAGGCCTATAATTCTATGTCATTTACTAGAGTGCTCGTGGCAAATACACTACCCCGTGGTTTATAGTGCATTGTAATTACCAGGTTCAGAGCACGAGGACTCTGGATCCTAAATCAGTTCAACGTCTAAGTCCTGTTCAGTCACGTCAGGCCAGATTGTTTTCATATACTGAAATTTATAGCACTGCCCTTTCAGAGGAGGAGGTGAGGAAACTTCAGGTAGTCTGTCCAGGTGAAGAAGGCCAGAAAGCCATAAATAATAACGAGAGTAAGAACCAACTAGGATTCCTTCTACTTTTCCAGGCACGCTCATCATAAATCCATGAGATAGATGGGAAAGTGATTGCTTCTTTTTTCTTTTTTTAAGATTATCTTTTGTCAGATGAGAGCAGGGGGGCACAGGCGAGCTTATATGATTGGACCAATGTCTCCTTATAACCGAGATAGTACTAAGACCTGTATTTTTGACTCTAATGCTGGTATCCCTTCCAACAGTCATGAAGTGTGTGTGTCCTTGAGGAGTCAGGGATCATTATAGTCTCATTAGCAAAATGTTACTTTCTGATGACTAGGAAAAGGATTTGGCAAGTGTTACTCTTGTTGGCAGGTGTTGGAGAGAGATCATCACGGGAGCGCAGGGGCTACTTTTGAATATTCTTTCTAACTTTTCCAATATTTCCAGAGCCCAAAGATACATGTGTCTTAGGGTCTTCATCCCATGAGCTGAAATGCAAAGAGAACTTGGTTGGCTTTAGGTAGACCTATCATTATTGCAAATTGCATCTGGCCAAAATGCAGTGGGGTTTTTCAAATGTCGTCATCTGCACCATCCCTTCATTACAAGGCTTGGTTGCAAGAGCTGCTGGCTTTCATCTTTGCACGTTTGTGATTTTGCTTTACATGACTCATCTTAGACTTTATTATCACATTCATGGTAATAAAGCGGGTTGACAACACTTTAAATAGTTGGCTTCCCATGATACGAGGCAATTAATTTTTATATTGCGTCTTTAAGACAAAGCATGGAGACAAAGCTTTTAAACATTAAACCAAAGAGGTAATGATTTTGGGGAGGGGGCAGTACAAGAATTGGATCCAGACAATATCAGAAGAGTTGAAATGTAGACCTAATGGAAAGAAAGTTCAGGAGGAATGTTGTCAAGCACTGGCATGGGACGCTAAGTAAGACTGCCCTAGGATTTCTTTCTAGAAGCTTTGAAATGCTGAATGGTCTGGTGGTTTTTATGATGAGGGAGTCACTGTAACTCAGGTTTATTTCCCCTTCCACTTTTCGGGAAAAAGGATTTTAAAATGACATGACCTAGCTTACAGGGGATATTAATAAAAGGGCCTGTAAAAGAAAAAGAGTGGGAGCTATAAATCATCCCGGGTGGAGGAGGATTTTTTAAAAGAGAGTTATTAAAGCCCAAAGCAGAGAGAGCTGTGGCCTTGGTCTTGCTGTGAGCCCAAGCTGGACATAGAGAGCAAGGATGGAGAACAATAGAGGCCTGCATGGGTAATTACACCAAACTGGCTGAAAGCATGTTGCTAACATCAGAGCTTCCAAGAAAAGGAAGGGAGGAAGTTAGGGGTTTGGAGATGGAGGAGATTGCACTCCAGACTCTGGAACCTCCATTAGGAGAGCGTCTGTGTTCCCACAGTGGTATCTTGCTATTGGGCTGGCTCAGGACACACCAAAGCAGAAGCCCTCTGTCTCCTGAATTTCTCAGGGATCCCCACCCTTCTCCCTTCAAACTCTTGGTGCTCAGGAATTTTCTCTGATCAAAGATGATGCCACAGGTTCTATAGTTTCATTCCAAGGCATGATCTGAACTCCCTCTAGTTTTCCCACCTGCTTCCAGGAGAGCATTCGTTACCTGCCATTTAAACTCTAAACATAAATATGAAAAGTTAGTCGCCCAGTCATGTCCAACTCTTTGTGATTCCACGGACTGTAGCCCGCCAGGCTCCTCTGTCCATGGAATTTTCCAGGCAAGAATACTGGTGTTGGTTGTCATTTCCTTCTCTCGGGGATCTTCCCGACCCAGAGATGGAATCCAGGTCTCTTGTATCACAGGCAGATTCTTTACCATTTGAATCACCAGGGAAACCCTTTAAAGGTAAAATCAGCATGAAAGAATGGGTTCTCTGGCCCCGAGGTATCAGAGCTTTCATTTCACGGTGGTTAGAGACAGCTTTCCTTTGTCTCTTGTGAACTTCTTGGAGCCCCTTTAATGATGCAACTCAGGTGATGAGCCATCCACCCGGTAAGCTGCTCAAGCTGCAATACCGGCCTCCTTCAGCACTGCCAGCTGCCCCAGCACCCCCTCTCCTACCCAGCCTCAAGCCTGCCCTCTGTCTTTACCTGGCTGTCCTTAATTCTTCTGATGTCAGCGTGGGCCCTGCTTTGACTCTGTCCTTGCCCTCTCTCCCCCTGCCCTGGGATCTTCCTGGCCAGGACTCTAACTTCCTCTAAGCCTCTTTTTCCTCCCCATCATGGCAGAAGCTTCTGGCCAGCCTGTGACAACGTCCCCTCCCTGCCGCCCCGTGGGCAGGACTCCAGTAGCCACACTGAGTCCCGGTCCATGCCCAGACAGCGGAGGAGTAGGTGTGCTCCAGTCTGTTTCACTGAAGCAGTTTCTTAAGCCATTTGTGGCCCAGAGTCATAGTTTTCATATTTCTTTGACACATGGGAGCCTCTCTTTCAGTGAAATCTGGTGTGGAAGGTTTCTGTGTGCTAAAAGGTACTGATCTTTCCATAATGGCTGTACTAGTTTGCATTCCCACCAACAGTGTAAGAGGGTTCCCTTTTCTCCACATCCTCTCCAGCATTTATTGCTTGTAGATTTTTGGATCGCAGCCATTCTGACTGGTGTGTAGTGGTACCTCATTGTGGTCTTGATTTGCATTTCTCTGATAATGAGTGATGTTGAGCATCTTTTCATGTGTTTGTTAGCCATCCATATGTCTTCTTTGGAGAAATGCCTGTTTAGATCTTTGGCCCATTTTTTGATTGGATCATTTGTTTTTCTGGAGTTGAGGTGCATAAGTTGCTTGTATATCTTTGAGATTAGTTGTTTGTCAGTTGCTTCATTTGCTATTGTTTTCTCCCATTCAGAAGGCTGTCTTTTCACCTTTGTAGATTTTTGGATCGCAGCCATTCTGACTGGTGTGAAGTGGTACCTCACTGTGGTCTTGATTTGCATTTCTCTGATAATGAGTGATGTTGAGCATCTTTTCATGTGTTTGTTAGCCATCCGTATGTCTTCTTTGGAGAAATGCCTGTTTAGTTCTTTGGCCCATTTTTTGATTGGATCATTTATTTTTCTGGAGTTGAGCTGCATAAGTTGCTTGTATATCTTTGAGATTAGTTGTTTGTCAGTTGCTTCATTTGCTATTGTTTTCTCCTATTCAGAAGGCTGTCTTTTCACCTTACTTATAGTTTCCTTTGTTGTGCAGAAGCTTTTGATTTTAATTAGGTCCCATTTGTTTATTTTTGCTTTTATTTCCAGTATACTGGGAGGTGGATCATAGAGGATCCTGCTGTGATGTATGTCGGAGAGTGTTTTGCCTATGTTCTCCTTGAGCAGTTTTATAGTTTCTGGTCTTACGTTTAGATCTTTAATCCATTTTGAGTTTATTTTTGTGTGTGGTGTTAGAAAGTGATCTAGTTTCATTCTTTTACATGTGGTTGACCAGTTTTTCCAGCACCACCTGTTAAAGAGTCTTTTTCATTTATTTCTACTCTAATCTTTAGGATTTATTTCTTTTTTACTAAATTTAGATTTTGTTTGTTCTTCTTTCTCTGATTGTTTTAGGCATAGGGTTAGGTTGTTTATTTGAGATTTTTCTTGGTTCTTGAGGTAAGATTGAATTGCTGTAAACTTCCCTCTTAGAACTGCTTTTGCTGCATGTGTTAGGTTTTGGATCATTGTGCTTACATTTTCATTTGTCTCTAGATATTTTTTGATTTCCTCTTTGATTTCTTTACTGATTCATTGGCTGTTCAGTAGCATATTGTTTAGCCTCCATGTGTTTGTATTTTTAATAGTTTTTTTTTTCCTTATAGTTTATTTCTAATCGCATAGCATCACTATTGGAAAAGGTGCTTTCAG
Organism: Madoqua kirkii; assembly: GCA_006408675.1. NCBI lineage: Eukaryota > Metazoa > Chordata > Mammalia > Artiodactyla > Bovidae > Madoqua > Madoqua kirkii. The sequence goes on from SJYC01132499.1 coordinate 21,151, forward strand.
TTTTTAAATGCTTTCATTGAAAAGATTATTTCGGTTTTCTTAAATTTCCAAGGCTCGTCTTGTTGCCCAGCATATGGTCAGTCCTGGAAAATATTCTGAATGCACTTGAGAAGAATGTGTAGTTTGGTGCTTTTGGATGAAATGCTCTATAAATATCAATTAAGTCCATGTGGTCTAATGTGTGATTTAAGGCCTGTGTTTCCTATTAATTTTTTGCCTGGATGATCTGCCCATTGATAAAAGAGGTGTCTTAAGTCCCCCACTATTATTATGTTAGTGTTGATGTCTCCCTTTGTGGTTGTTAGTATTTGCCTTACATACTGATGCGCTGCTATGTTGGATGCATATATATTTACAATTGTTATATCTTCTTTTTAGAGTGATCCTTTAATCATTAGATTAGATGAGCTGGTTGGGTGGCATCACCAACTTGATGAACATGAGTTTGAGTAAGCTCCGGGAGTTGGTGATAGACAGGGAAGCCTGGTGTGCTGCAGTCCATGGGGTCACAAAGAGTCGGACACGACTAAGCCACTGAACTGAACTGAACTTTAATCATTATGTAGTGTCCTTCTTATCTCTTACAACAGTCTTTGTTTTAAAATCTGTTTTGTCTGAGCATTACCACTCCAGCTTTGTTATGATTTCCGTTTGCATGGGATATCTTTTTCCATCCCCTCACTTTCAGTCTGAGGTGGGTCTCTTGACCGCATATGCACGGGTCTTGTGTCTGTATCCACTCAGCCAGTCTATGTCTTTTGGTTGATGCCTTTATCCATTTACATTTAAGGCAGTTATCAATGTGTGTGCTCCTGTTACCATTTTCTCAATTGTTTTCGTTTGTTTTGTAGGTCTTTTTCTTCTTCCGCATTTCCTGCCTAGAGAAGTTCCTTTAGCATTTGCTATCAGGCTGATTTGGTGGTGCTGAATTCTCTTAACTTTTTCTTGTCTGTAAAGCTTTTGATTTCTCCGTGAAATCAGAAGTGGAGCCTTGCTGTGTAGAGTATTTTTGGTTATAGTTTCTTCTCTTCCATCACTTTAAGAGTGTTGTGCTTCTGATGTCTACTCTCTGGTGGTTGAGGCTATCCAAGAGGCTTGTGCAAACTTCCTGATGGTAGAGACTGACGGTGGGTAGCACTGGGTCTTGCTCTGGTTTGCAGGGCAGCGTTCAGTAACTTCCATCTGCTTCTTTGCTGATGGGTGGGTCTGCGCTCCCTCTCTGTTAGTTTTCTGACCTGAGGTGATTCTTGCCTGGTATCCACAGGCTGTAGGGTAGGGCTAATGGCAAAGACCTCCAGGAGGGCTGACGCCTGCAGGTACTTCCTTGGACAGCTGCAGTCAGTACTGTTATCTCCGTGGTGAGCCATTGCCAACCCACACCTCTGCAGGAGACTCTCTAATGCTAGCAGGCAGGTCTGGTTCACACTCCTGTCGGGTCACTGCTCCTTTCCCCTGGGTCCTGATGTGCCCAGGATTTTGTGTGTGCCCTCCAGGAGCAGAGCTTCTGTTTCCTCAGGGCCTTTGGAAATCTGCAGTCAAATCCTTCAGGTTAGATTCCCTGGGGATTAGTAGTCTTGTTGGTAATCCCAAGGGTGGGCACCTTCCAACAGTGGGAGAACCTCTGTGGTGTAATTGTTTTCTAGACTGTGGGTTGTCCTCCTGGTGGATATGGGATTTTCTTTTATCATAACTGCACCCCTCCTACCATCTTGTTGGGACTTCTCCTTTGTCTTTGGACTTGAGGTGTCTTTATTGGTGGGTTCAAGCCTAGTCCTGCTGATGGTTGTTCAACAGTTAGTTGTGATTTTGGTTCTCTTCCAGGAGGAGGTCAGTGCACATCCACTCTGCTATCTTGACCTAATCTCCATGAGTACAAATCAAATGGTTGATTAAACTTGAATGTTATACACTAAGAAAAAAATGTTGATAATACTGACCACTAGTTCGTGCCATAAAATTCTTAGCAAATGTAGAAAAGTATTCTTTTTAGAAATTAACATTATATACTTCATTCAACAACAACAAAAACAACAAGGTGTATCTGGAAATATTTGATGTGAGAGACGATAAATGTAGGGCTCTCCAACCACTGAGTTGAGTAACAAGGAAAAAAAATCAACAGCAAACAGTTCTGAAAAACTCAAAGTAAAATTTGCTGATGATGTGATGATTAACTCAGACAATCTCAGAGATAAATTATTAGACTGTGTATAATTCTAGAGTAGAATCAGTATGTAAAAAAATCAATATGCAGAAAACATTTCTGCATATAAGTCCTGGCAAAGAATGCTTGGAAAATGAAATTTGTGTGAAAAAGTTAGATTAGTATAATTGTATCGTGAGTCTGATTTCAGGTCTGATAGAAGTTGCTAAGAGGATGTGTGTGAGGAAATTATTCAAGATTCTTGAGAGGCAGAGGTTGAAATAGATGGGTAGAAGTCTGAGGGAGAAATCAACAATTATTATTAAAAATCAAGATGGAACAAAATATGTTTCTGATTGTAAGATGAAATAATAGCAGGCAGATTCCAAAGGTATGGTACAGTCAATATGCTGTTTCCTTGAAGAATGTTCAGAAGGAGCATTTACTGGTACCCAATATTCAGTTCAGTTCAGTCACTCAGTCGTGTCCAACTCTTTGCGATCCCATGAATCGCAGCACGCCAGGCCTCCCTGTCCATCACCATCTCCCGGAGTTCACTCAGATTCACGCCCATCGAGTCGGTGATGCCATCCAGCCATCTCATCCTTGGTGGTCCCCTTCTTCTCCTGCCCCCAATCTCTCCCAGCATCAAAGTCTTTTCCAATGAGTCAACTCTTCGAATGAGGTGGCCAAAGGACTGGAGTTTCAGCTTTAGCATCATTCCTTCCAAAGAATACCCAGGGTTGATCTCCTTCAGAATGGACTGGTTGGATTTCCTTGCAGTCCAAGGGACTCTCAAGAGTCTTCTCCAACACCACAGTTCAAAAGCATCAGTTCTTCGGTGCTCAGCTTTCTTTATAGTCCAACCCTCACATCCATACATGACTACTGGAAAAACCATAGCCTTGACTAGACAGACCTTAGTTGGCAAAGTAATGTCTCTGCTTTTGAATATGCTATCTAGGTTGGTCATAACTTTTCTTCCAAAGAGTAAGCGTCTTTTAATTTCATGGCTGCAGTCACCATCTGCAGTGATTTTGGAGCCCCCCAAAATAAAGTCTGACACTGTTTCCAATGTTTCCCCATCTGTTTCCCATGAAGTGATGGGACCGGATGCCATGATCTTCATCTTCTGAATGTTGAGCTTTAAGCCAACTTTTTCACTCTCCTCTTTCACTTTCATCAAGAGGCTTTTTAGTTCCTCTTCACTTTCTGCCATAAGGGTGGTGTCATCTGCATATCTGAGGTTATTGATATTTCTCCCAGCAATCCTGATTCCAGCTTGTGATTCTTCTAGCCAGCGTTTCTTATGATGTACTCTGCATATAAGTTAAATAATAAGCAGGGTGACAATATACAGCCTTGACGTAATCCTTTTCCTATTTGGAACCAGTCTATTGTTCCATGTCCAGTTCTAACTGTTGCTTCCTGACCTGCATATAGGTTTCTCAAGAGGCAGGTCAGGTGGTCTGGTATTCTCATCTCTTTCAGAATTTTCCACAGTTTATTGGGATCCACACAGTCAGAGGCTTTGGCATAGTCAATAAAGCAGAAATAGATGTTTTTCTGGAATTCTCTTGCTTTTTCCATGATCCAGCAGATGTTGGCAATTTAATCTCTGGTTCCTCTGCCTTTTTTTAAACCAGCTTGAACACCAGGACTTTCACGGTTCACGTATTGCTGAGCCTGGCTTGGAGAATTTTGAGCATTACTTTACTAGCATATGAGATGAGTGCTATTGTGCAGTAGTTTGAGCATTCTTTGGCATTGCCTTTCTTTGGAATTGGAATGAAAACTGACCTTTCCAGTTGTGTGGCCACTGCTGAGTTCTCCAAATTTGCTGGCATATTGAGTGCAGCATTTTCATAGCATCATCTTTCAGGATTTGAAGTAGCGCAGCTGGAATGCCATCACTTCCAGTAGCTTTGTTTGTAGTGATACTTTCTAAGACCCACTTGACTTCACATTCCAGGATGTCTGGCTGTAGATGAGTGATCACACCATCGTGATTATCCAGGTTGTGAAGATCTTTTTTGTACAGTTCTTCTGTGTATTCTTAATATCTTCTGCTTCTGTTAGGTTCATACCATTTCTGTCCTTTATCGAGCCCATCTTGGCATGAAATGTTCCCTTGGTATCTCTGATTTTCTTGAAGAGATCTCTAGTCTTTCCCATCCTGTTCTTTTCCTCTATTTCTTTGCATTGATTGCTGAAGAAGGCTTTCTTATCTCTTCTTGCTATTCTTTGGAATTGTGCATTCAGATGCTTATATCTTTCCTTTTCTCCTTTGCTTTTCACTTCTCTTCTTTTCACAGTTATTTGTAAGGCCTCCCCAGACAGCCATTTTGCTTTTTTGCATTTCTTTTCCATGGGGATGGTCTTGATCCCTGTCCCTGTACAGTGTCACAAACCTCATTCCATAGTTCATCAGCCACTCTATCTATCAGATCTAGGCCCTTATATCTATTTCTCACTTCCACTGTATAATCATAAGGGATTTGATTTACATCATACCTGAATGGTCTAGTGGTTTTCCCTACTTTCTTCAATTTAAGTCTGAATTTGGCAATAAGGAGTTCATGATCTGAGCCACAGTCAGCTCCTAGTCTTGTTTTTGTTGACTATATAGAGCTTCTCCATCTTTGGCTGCAAAGAATATAATCAATCTGATTTCGGTGTTGACCATCTAAGGCTGCAGTTTTCAAGATAAGGGGATTCCAGTGCAGAGGAACAGAATAGTGAGCTCAAAAACAGTTCCTTGCGTGAATGGATTCCTGCATCAGCCATCCTCCTTCCTGACCTTCCACATGTTCAATTTGTTACTCTGTTGTCTATCAGAGAAGTTGAGAAAGGATATGGTCTTCAAATATTGTGGTTGCATCACTGAAAACTATACAGAAAACTTAAGTTGTAATAGCAATTCATACCACACACAAAAGTAAACTTGTAGTAAATTAGAAACCTCAGCATAAAGGGTAAAACCCAAAAAACCCTCAGATGATATTTTTAGAGATTTAAGGTAAGGAAAGATTTCTTAAATAGAACACAGTGCTCTACAATGAAAGAGATGAGAAGCTGTGAAAACTGTTGAAAGGAAAAAGTTTGATTTATCAGAGGAATCGCTCGAAGAGTAAAAGTGGCAGTAACATAGTTGGAAAGATCCTTAAGTCCTATGAGATTCTTTGGTGTTTAAATGGATAAAGAGCAGCCACAGATAAAGCAAGAAAAGAGAGAGCCTACTATTGGTAGTTGTGAAAAGCTTTGAATACTGTAGCTAGGAAGGTTCTCAGTGAGTGAACCCAGTGCTAAGGGAAAAGGGGTTCAGCTTCCTCAGTCCTCATGCAGTGTAAAAAGAGCCACGGGGAGGTGTAAGCACTCCCAGCAGATTGCCATCAGCTGACAACAGTAAGAACAGGAAAGGGTGCTGAACCAGCTCATGGACTGGAGGTGAAAAGCCCTGCACAGTAGTAGGGAGAAGACTGTGGGCCATCTAGGAAGGTTAGGGAACAGTTGCTTCCTGACCCTGCTGAAGCCAGGAGCCGGGAATCTTTTCCCATGGATTCCCCTGGACTAGCTCAAAAGGACCCATGGGAGAATGCTTAAATTGTAAGCCTTTTGCTGAGAAACGCAGGTGTCCTCATCAGGGCACAGGGTGGTGCCGAGTCAGCAGAAGTCTCCAGCCCCATTGCCCCTTCTCATCACCCCACACCCCACCTCCCCATCCAGGTCATCTTTGCGCGGGGCTGCCATCCTGACTGAGACTGTGTCTCTGACCCCAGTATCCCATTCTCTCCCCAGAGCCCTCGGTGGTGTTCGCCAGGGAGCAGCCGGCGCGCAGTGAGGTGCAGGCCGTGGCGGGGGCGAGTGCCACGCTGAGCTGCGAGGTGGCCCAGGCCCAGACGGAGGTGACGTGGTACAAGGACGGCAAGAGGCTGAGTTCCAGCTCGAAAGTGCGTGTGGAGGCCACGGGCTGCACCAGGCGGCTGGTGGTGCAGCAGGCGGGCAAGGCGGACGCCGGGGAGTACAGCTGCGAGGCCGGGGGCCAGAAGGTGTCCTTCCGCCTGGACGTCACAGGTCAGTCCTGGAGGAGGGCGCTGAGCTAGGCTGTGTGCAGGTGATGAGGGGACTCGCTTCCAGCCTCACCAGATGTGTGTGCACTACCTGGTGCTTTTATCTCTTCATATCTCCCCGTCTCCCATGCCCCACCTTGACGCCTGTCTGGGCTCAGGGGTGGGTGGATGGAGAGGAGAGTGGGGGCTGAAAGAAGAGGGGTTGTTTCTGTCTATCTGTTTCCAGGCAGTGGGGCTCAGTCACACTGTCTTAGCACCTGCCCAGAACGGTCCTGCTATTCCTGGGTCGGGACCCTGACTCCCCGGAAGCTTGGGGCTGGAGTAGATGCGGGATGTGGGACTTTCCTCTCATCGGATGTCTTTTCTGATGGCCACCGCTTGCCCTCATCCGGGACCTCGTGTAGATTCTTGGTCTGAGCTGTTTCAATTTGATGAATCCTAGATTCATCAAAAATTCATCAAAATTCATCATTTGGGGTGGGGGGGCAAATATTGGCCATGTGACCTTGGAATGATCTCAGGAGTGAACTTTGAATGATCAAATATTAGGTTTCTGGCAGGCCCGTCCTCCCTTTTGCTTGATGTGGAAGCTCTTACTGGCTGTAAGTAGCAAGAAATTGGCAATGTTCTCTTGTCACGTTCTTTAAAGGGAATTAGGGTGATTTATAGCCACCAGTTCTATTCAGGGTGATCATCGTATATAAAATACGATTTCTCCACTGGCTTCCGAAGGTTGGATGGCCCAGGTCAGTGTTCCCTTGGTGTTACTGATGGGTTTAGGAATGGAAAGGATAAAGGCCCTCCTACCACAGCAGTAATTTTTGCTCATGAGGAGTCACTATCCTCGCAGCCTCTGACTGGCAAAGCAGTCTTTTGTTCTGTTTTCCAAATGGTCAGTGAGTGTGTGTTCCTTGTGGCTAGAAGATAGGATAGTCTAAGAAATCAGGTTCTTCTTCTTCTGGGAAAAAATGTCTTCATGGGAAGTAGAGGTGGGCTGCCGTCCCCATTGATTCCTAGGTGCCAACACATACCAGTTTGAGAACATGCCAGTGTATATTCATGGGTTTGTGCAGATACTTGAGATCTCACATGGTTAGTTGTTTTCAGAAAGTGCCAGTGACTGTTCTAAGATAAAAGTATTGGAATATTGTAAAATGTGGCTAGATCCCAGCAAACTATGTGAAAATGGACAAAAGTAGATCGAGAAAAGCCAAAGAGCTGTATAACTTGTCAATCATTAAGACCAATAGTGAAAAGTCTTCTCAGCCCATAGTTCTCTGGTACACTGTAAATAGTTACTTGGAAAGCTGTTACTGCGTTCTTGTGAAGATGGTCCTAGAAGGGAAAAGGAAACTACTCTCTTCATGTACAGGAAAGCAACTTTCTTCATGTACAGGACATAGCATCAACAAAAATCACACAGTGAAAGAAGAGAGAATGAAATTTCTGACCAGTATACTGTGAATATTCAGGCCGAAATCATAAATTAAATGTTATCAGAATGGATTCAGTTGTGCATCTGAGGGCAGAGATCAGCGATCCTAGTCCAAGGTTGCACTTCGGGTTTAACTTTGGCCAGGGTAATAGACAGAAAGCTTGACATTAAGAGATTGAATGAAAAAAGATGCCATCATTTCCATGAATAGAGAATCGAGTGGTTGATTAAATGGGAGAGATAAACAGTTTGATAATATTGAACAAATAAATTCCTGCTTTAAAATTCTTAGTGAGCTATGTAAAAATGTCCTTTTTTAAATGTTGTAAACTTCCTACAAAACAACAACAGCGACAGCAGCATCCTGCTCAGGACGTCCCAGGAGATCTTTGGTGTGTGGGATGGCACACTTAGGCCGATCTAACCACCAAGTTCAGGAAGGAGGGGAATAAAATCACTGGCAAACAGTTTTGAAAAATTCTAAATCAAGGTGGTATTTGCTCATGACATGATAATCAGCTCAAATAATCTCAATGATAAATTACTAGACTGTGTATGATTCCTGAGTAGGATTAGTGTGTAAAAAAAAATCAATATGCAGAAAACATTTCTCCATCTGAGTCCTGGCAAGGAATGCTTGGAATAAGAAATTTGTGTGAAAGAGTTAGCCTAGCACAGTTGTGCCACATTTCTATTTTCAGGTCTGATAAAAGTTGGTAATTTCCCCACATAGTGGGGAAATTACATAAGATTGTATGTGGGAAAATTACGTAAGATTCTTGAGAGACGAGATTGCAAGAGTTGGATAGAAATCTGAGGGGAAGAATCAAAGATGTTTATTAACAATCAAAATCAAACCAAACGTGTTTTTAGGGTGTTCTGAAGGAAGGATAACAGGCAGATTGCAAAGGCACTGTCCAGCCAATGGTTTGTTTTCTTGAAGAAATGCACAGCATGAGCGTTTACTGTACCTAATGTCAGGGATTACCATAAGGCTGCAGTTTTAATGATCAGGGGATCCCAGTACAGGAATAGTTACCACATCAGAGCAACAGAACAAGTGAGCTCAGAAAGAGCGCTTCATAAACAGACTCCTGTGCTACCCCACCCTATGCCTGTGTCTCCTGTTGGTTACCCTGTTGTCTGTTGGAGAGGTCGAGAAGGATGCTGTGTTAGTAAACAGTGCTTGGACCACTGAATCATATGGAAAATTAAATTGTTCTAGCAGTTCACATAACACACAAAGGTCAACTCATAGTGAAGTAGAAACTTCCGTGTAAAAGGTAAAAGCCCCCAAACCCTCAGATGATAAATGGTCTTTATTGAAGACTTAGGGTAAGGAGAGATTTCTTAAATAGAACACAAATGATCTATCCTCCAAGGCTTGTTGGACGTCAGGACAGTGTTGGAAGGGATAGCGCTGGCTCATCAGAGGACTGGATCAGAGAGTAAAGATGCCAGCCTCGCAGTTGGGAATATCCTTAAAACCTACCTGTCTCATCATTCTCTTGTTTCTAAATGGAAAGGAGTGGCCAGAGCTGAATGGAGAAAGGAGAGAGCCTACTACAGGCAAGGAGCAAAAGGCTTGACTAGTGTCACCAAGAAGAAGAGAACAGTGCTGGCAAACCCAGCGCTAAGGGGAAGGGTGGTCCACTTCTCTATTCCTCAGACAGTGGCCCAGACGGCCACGGAGCGTGCAGGCACTCCCAGCGGATGGCCGCATGTTAGCAATAGTAAGAGCAGGCAAGGGTGCCAAGGCTGAGACATCTTTGTTGATTGCAGGTGAAAACTTCCCCACGTAGCCATGTGGAGATGGCAGGGCACCATATAGGAAGGTTGGGAACACTTGCTTCGTGATTCTACAGATGCCATAAGCAGAAGAGAAGTATTTTCCAGCAGCGCCTCCAGCCTTAGATCAGCTTACAGGAATCCATGGAAGAGTGTGTCAGTTACGCCGCTCATTGCTAAAAAAGGCAGGAGGTCCTTTCAGTGCATCAGGCTGGTGCAGAACCTCGAGAAGTCTCCAGCTCTGTGCCTCCTTCCCACCGGACCTCCAGCTCCCCATCCAGGTCGTCTTTGCCCAGGGCCGCCATCCTGACTGAGATGGTGTCTCTGACCCTATGTATCCCCCTCTCTCCCCAGAGCCCTCAGTGGTGTTCGCCAGGGAGCAGCCGGCGCGCAGTGAGGTGCAGGCCATGGCGGGGGCGAGTGCCGCGCTGAGCTGCGAGGTGGCCCAGGCTCAGACGGAGGTGACGTGGTACAAGGACGGCAAGAAGCTGAGTTCCAGCTCAAAAGTGCGTGTGGAGGCCACGGGCTGCACCAGGCGGCTGGTGGTGCAGCAGGCGGGCAAGGCGGACGCCGGGGAGTACAGCTGCGAGGCCGGGGGCCAGAAGGTCTCCTTCCGCCTGGACGTCACAGGTCAGTTTGGAGGTAGTAAGTCAGCCTTATGTGGAGGTGATGGGATGGGCTTGCAGCCCTGACAGACCCGATGATCTTTCCCCTAGACTTCATCTCTTTTGGTCTTCTGTCCTGCCATCCCCATTTTCATACCCAAGGCCGGGCAAAGGGCGCTTGGATGGGAGGGTGTGAACAGAAGGGAGAAGGGCATTCTCTAAAGCCAGAGTGGCGTTTGCACACAGCGATGCACCGTCAGTTCCCAGCATCTGCCTAGGGTCGTCTGGGTGTTCCCTGGTGTCTGGGCCTCTGCTTCTGTCTTGCAGTTGGAGTCTGATGTAAACCAGATGCCTTTCAACTGTGGGTATGTGAATGTGCTCCTCTTGGCTGGCCTGACAGTTCCTAGCTGCCCCACCCAGCAATGCGTGTGGGTTCACACTAGGAGAGATGGTTGAATTTCATTAAACTAGGTGCAACATCGGAGAAGGGGATGGCACCCCCCTCCAGTACTCCTGCCTGGCAAATCCCACGGACGGAGGAGCCTGGTGGGCTGCAGTCCATGGGGTCACGAATGATCGGAGTTGACTGAGCGACTTCACTTTCACTTTTCACTTTCATGCACTGGAGAAGGAAACGGCAGCCCACTCCAGTGTTTGTGCCTGGAGAATCCCAGGGATGGGGGAGCCTGGTGGGCTGCTGTCTATGGGGTTGCACAGAGTCAGACACGACTGAAGTGACTTAGCAGCAGCAGCAACAGGTGCAACACTGTCGTACTTTATCTCAATACTGAACTATGGATTACCAAAATTTTAAGTGTTCTAGACACTCTTTCTTCCTTATACATGAGATTAGAAGTTATCTGTACACCTACATATTGCAAAATTTAGGTCCATTTTCAGAGCAAATACTGATTTTATTATGTCTTCTGTTAGAACATTCTGAGTCAGAATTCTGCTTGGAGTCTGATTTATATATTTAGATTTGGACAGGAATGGTAGTTTCTCCTATACCAGCATGCATATATTTTTTAAAATGGTATTTTAGAAGAATAGACAATTTTTTCATGGCAATAAATATGAAAGCTTTTACAAATTGATTAGTTTCTTGGAAAACTCTATAAAAAGTGACTCAGGAAACATTCAACTACTTAAATAGCCCTAAAACCTTTAAAGCAATTGAAACCATAATGAAAAGTCTTCTCATAGATCTAGTCCTAGTAGTTCCACTGGTATATTATATGGAATACTTTGGAAAAAAAGTCTTGTTCATGGAGAATTTTTTAGAGAACAGTAAAAGGAGATCCAGTCTCTGTTTCATGTGGATGATATAACATTGATACCAGTATCTGACAGGGAAAGAGGTAAGAATTAAAATTGTAGACTGATCTATTATGGATATCAAAGCCAAAATCTGGAACAAAATATCAAAATTAAGAATATAATAAAAGGAAAATTGGTAATATGCTGTGATGAAAGTCATACTCCAGAAATATACTACAAACGTTGGCAAGCAATCTGTTCATGATATGCAGAATAAAGTATTTGATAAGATTTGGCATTTTAAATACAGGAGAAATGTTTTATAAAGTTAGCTTCAAATCATGCCATAAAATTCTTTATGAATTATACAGAAAGCAATGCTTTCTTAATTTGATAAACAATGCCACAGGCAAACCAGCTGTCTGTACACAAAAATAGTGAGTTTTAAAGCTTTGCTTATGAGATAGGAAGCCAGACAAGGAAGCTAACTGTTACTGCCTTTGTCCAACATTCTAAACCACAGTTAGGGCAAAAATAAAATGAAAGATATAAAAATGTGAAAAAGCAAAAGTGGAATTCATGGATAATATGATTTATCCAAAAG
>SJYC01132503.1:0-43576 GCA_006408675.1 Madoqua kirkii
CCGCCCCCCCCCACCCCATTTTGGGACAAGGGAGACACTATGAATGCACAGAAAGGCTTCTTGTGGGCCAAAGGTCAAGGGGAAATGCCAGGTCATAATGAGTCTTTTTCCTCTCAGAAGCCTTCACTTGGAGATCCGTCTTGGCTGAAGGGTGCCTATACATCCACGTAGGGTAGGTCAGGTGTGGAAGAAGAACCCAGATAATTGGCCTGAAGGAAGATAAAACCCTGAAGAGCTGAACTATATAAATGACTTAAGCACCTCTGTACTGCATTCCTCCTCCACACCCTTACTCTCTGGATGCCCATCACCCTTTCCCTGTTTGCTCTCCCTCTTGTGCTTTGTCTCTAATAATACACTTCATACTTTTCTGCCTCCATGACAAATGCATTTTTCACTGGGGGAAAAGATCCAGGGAAAAATAGCTCCTAGCCCTCTAGCCCTTCTGGTCTGATGGCTAGGATTCCTGGTTCTCATCCAGGCTACCCAGGTTAAATTCTTGGACAGGGAATTAAGATGTTGCTTCATGCCATCAGTCAGTGCTACTTTCACTGAGATCAAGATCTTTAGTCGCAAGCAGGTGGGATCTAGTTCCCTGGCCATGGCTCGAACCCAGGCCCCCTGCACTGGGAGCATGAAGTCTTAGCCACTGCACCACCAGGGAAGTTTCCCTCCTTTGGGTTTGATGCTTCCTCATCATTACACTGAGAATATAAGATGTAGACCAGACAAAAGTGGTGCTGTGTTCTTATTGTAGCCTGTGTGTAGCATGTAATGTTGACTTGTCATATTCATGTCTTTCTACTTCTGTCATTTCTTTGAGGTTACTCAGTTGGCATTCTACTGCAAGGAAGAATTTTTCTTCTCTTTATTTAATTATTAATAACATGCATGTGCACTCACAAATTCCCAGTTTATTTAATGGGTCATAAAGAAGGCTGAGCACCGAAGAATTGATGCTTTTGAACTGTAGTGTTGGAAAAGACTCTTGAGAGTCCCTTGGACTGCAAGGAGATCCAACCAGTCCATTCTGAAGGAGATCAGCCCTGGGATTTCTTTGGAAGGAATGATGCTAAAGCTGAAACTCCAGTACTTTGGCCACCTCATGCGAAGAGTTGACTCAATGGAAAAGACCCTTATGCTAGGAAGGATTGGGGGCAGGAGGAGAAGGGGATGACTGAGGATTAGATGGCTGGATGGCATCATGGACTTGATGGACGTGAGTCTGAGTGAACTCGTGGAGCTGGTGATAGACAGGGAGGCCTGGTGAGCTGCAATTCATGGGGTTGCAAAGAGTCAGACACGACTGAGCGACTGAACTGAACTGACTGACTGAATCTGTTACTGAGGTTTCCCAGATAGCACAGTGGTAAAGAATCCACCTTCCAATGCATGAGACATAGTAAGAGACACAGGTTCAATCCCTGGATCACTAAGATCCCTGGAGGAGGAAATGGCAATCCACTCCAGTACTCTTGCCTGGAAAACTCCATGGACAGAGGAGCCTGGTGGATTACAGTCCATGGGGTTGCAAAGAGTTGGACATGACTGAGAATCTGAGCACACAGCATAATCTGTTACTATTGTTATTTATTTTGATACTTATCCCCTTAGATTAGGCCAGTTAGGAGCCTCTTCAGGCTGGTTTCTGTGTCCATTGGCACATCCTTATCATTGAGTGTCTTCTTACTTTCTGATACAACATCTAGGCACAACTTATTCTTTGTTACTTGTGACTCTGGAAGGATTTCTTATTTTCCATAGATACATACCTCTAATTTTTTCAAAGAGAAGACTTTTGACTCTTTGCTTCTGCACTAGGAAAGGCTATGTGAAAGTGAAAGTGGTTCAGTCAGGTCTGACTCTTTGTGGCCCCAGAAACTATGCAGTCCATGGGATTCTCGAAGCCAGAATACTGGAGTGGGCAGCCTTTTCCTTCTCCAGGGGATCTTCCCAACCCAGGGATTGAACCCAGGTCTCTCGCATTGCAGGTGGGTTCTTTACCAGCTGAGCCACAAGGGAAGACTATAGAGGTTTGGAAATTTGAAGATTAATCAACACCACAAGTAAGAACAAGAACGTTAAATACGTTTTTAAGTGGTTACTAAGTACCCATGCTTATTCTCTGCTATTTGTATTTATATACTAATAGGATCTTCATAATACACTGTAAGCTAGGTATGATTATTATTACCATTTTAAAGGTGAAGAAACCAAAGCACAAATAGATTGCCTAGCCCCGGTAAATTGAGCCAGAGTGAAACCCGAGTAAGCCTGGTTCAAGACCTTGTGGTCTTTTGTGTATAGAAAAATGTATCCACTTTCAGGGGCCGAGGAGGCTGAGTGAGGCCTCCTCCTCAGGGCTCCTGGAGTTCTTTTTCACATGTCCCTGCGTGATGCCTGTCACATGACTGCTTGCAAATGACCTGATGGATGGCCCCAAGCAATTTATCCTGCTACCTGACATGGAGGATGCTCTCAATAAATGTTTAATTGCTGATGAGTAATTTAGGCTAACTGAATATGACTTTCCTGAGGTCAAAGTGATGGTTGTGTGACACTGTCTAAAATTTCTGTCTTCTCAGTCTCCATCAAGGGACTGTTCTTTCTCCTGCATCAAGCTGGCTCGTCTGGAGCCACATTTATCACTTAAAAAGTACTTTGCACTTTTTCTCTACATCAAGCTCTTCCTTATAGATAATAGATGAGTCGTAACACTGTGCGAACATGGTGCACGTTCCTTTACAGAGTCCACATTTTACAGTGGCAAAAATAAAAAGGGGCTGGATTTTAAATTAAAATAAACCGTAGCAGGACAAATTCTGAGGGGACATGAAGAAGGACTTAGAAGATTTGGACTTGTCTTCAGTGATCTGGGGGTGGCTTTAAGGAACCAGTACTTTGTTCTAGGTTGGAGGCTATTAAAAATCAGGGACACTTTTTGGCTTGAGTATATGATAAATCTTAACTATGAAACAGGAGGAATGAAGCCAGGCTATCTTTGGTATCATTAGTAAAGAAGCAGCCGCCTCTCACAGCAGCCAGGATAAGGGAATGTGATCATTTTGGGAGTCTGAACAATGTTCACATTTTTGTCTCTGTTCAGATGTGAGTGCAGAAGGTCTTGACTTTATCTAGATTCCTCGTAGTCCTAGGCTATTTTGTGATGCTGTATATTCAGCAGGAGAAGACTGAAGCCAAGCTGATCACGCCTGGCAGTTCATAGCTATCAGTGCTGCCTCTCCCTTCTTACTAGTGAGATATGGTACCTGTGATAGCGATTCCTCGCTCACCTTAGCAACCTCACCTAGTAACCGGCCTGTCAACATTCACCAATAGTAAGCAATAATATCCCATACCTAAGAATGTCCACCACCTTTTCCATAAGTGGAAAATCAGCAAAAGTAACATGAGTATTTTCAAAGGGCTTCTGAAAGAAAAATGAAATAAGTGAAATGCCCCCAAGACAACTAGAGGAAAACAGAAGATGGGGCTGGATGATGGGCACTGAAAAAGAGGAACGTTGTGTGAGTACTGGAGTGGTGTGGGAAGACATCAAGAGGATGGAACTTGGGCTGGACTTCAGAAATGAATTTAATTTGGGGAGGAAAATAAGAAAGAGGTGGACCTTTCAAGTGGGGAGAACCACACTACCGATGGAGAGGTCAGCTTGGGCCTTGTTAACACCAAGGTCAGCTTTGGCTTTGTCAACACCAAGTGGAGATGAGGAAAGAGGAAGAAAGAGACTGGCTCCAGTACTGGGCCAGGTCCAATACTAGACTTGTGGCCTCAAGATAACACTGCAGCAGACCAAATTAACTGCCTAAGCACATCATTGTCATCAAGAATTCTCATAGAGAGAACCTGGCTTATCTTAAACAAAAATCTTAAAAACAACAAAATCTCAGACAAGACAGAGACCCCATTCTTGGAATCCTAAGATAAGGACTGGTCCTTGGAAAACAAGAGGCTTGAAAGATGTGAATTGTATCAAGCAGGCTGAAGTTCTATACAACGTTCCTCTCACTTGGTGTTTGAACTGATTCTAGAGACCAGGATGGGGCTAAATTTCAGGCACGGGTCAAGTGCCCCAGGTATGAGAAGTGAAGGAAGGACTGGAAACCCTGGTGCTTAACATAGATCTCAAGTTTGAATCTCACCTCCTATTTTCACTAGCTGGATAGCCTCAAATAAATAAATCACTTTACTCCTCTCCATGCCAGTTTTCTCATCTGTCAAGTTGAGATCTTGATACTCATACCCTACATCACTGTGAAAATTAAATACCCTTAAGACTTATAAAACATTTGACCCAATGTCTAGCCTCAGTCCATTTTAGCCGTCATCGTTGTTACCATCATCTGTTTCATCGTTGGCATCATCATCATCAAAAGAAGAGGCTGCACTAAGGTGGCAGGAATCAGATGATGACCCCCAGGCCGAATCCAGCCCCCACATGTTTTTGCCAATCAAGTTGTATTGTAACACAGCCACACGCCTGCATTTATGTATTAATACTTTCTATAATTGCTTTCTCCACAATAGCAGTTGCAGTTACAATTGAGACCTCAAGATCCATAAAGCTGGAAACACTTGCTATCTGGCCCTTTCCAGAAGTTTGCAGAGTTCTTTTCTAATGCAAGAGAAGTCCAGTGACCAGGCCTATGGCGCATGCTAGGAGGACTTCATGTGAACCAAGCACAGGAGTAACAAAGTACGAAGAAAAGGTTGCCCAGGTAAGTTGAGGCACACGTGTTTGCAAAAGAATAGTCATTTACAATGAAGAATATGAAATAAAGACTTTCCTGGCTGTCCAGTGGTTAGGACTCTGTGCTTCCAAAACAAGAGCATGGGTTTGATCCCTGGTCAAGGAACTAAGATCCCACATGCTGTGGAGCACTGCCAAAAGATAATAACCAAATAAATACTTAAAAAATAAGAATGTGAAAAATATGCCTTATTTCAACCATCTTGCTGCTGCTGCTGCTAAGTCGCTTCAGTCGTGTCCGACTCTGTGTGACCCCAGAGACGGCAGCCCACCAGGCTCCCTCGTCAACCCTCTTAGCTCGGTGGAAATGACTCTGTCTCTCTGCAACCAGATACATAATTTAGGGGACTCAGCATAAAATGAAAATACAGGGACCCTGGGTCAAAAAGTATTCAGAATTTAGGAAAATGACAGCAGAGCGCGAAGCCAAGCGTAGGGCCCTTTTGTGCAGATTGTATGGCTCTGTCTCACACTAACAGGAGTGTTCTATAACTGAAGAGCAATCTAAAGCCTGTCAATTGCAAACCGAGACTTGGGTTTTCTGTCTCTTTCCCTGCCAGAGCATTTTCTTCTATAAATGATTTCTCTACAGCCACAATCTCCTGCTCTTTTCATTTTGATGCAGCAATAAAAGCAGTTTCCCTCCATCTCACGCTCCCTCTTCATTCTAGCGTGACACATTCGTCTTATCGTTCAGATGGCAGAGGAAAACTGCCGGTCTCTGATTTCTCTTTTTCCATTCGTTACAGCATGCCATGCCCAAAATAGTCTAGTCTGCCTTCACCGTGGCCCCATGCTCGCCACGCCAGGATGAAAGCCACCGTTGTCTGTGTTGGCCCTTCCTGGGCTTCGGCGTGTCTGGAGTGTGTAAAATTGTACAGATAAAAGTCTTGGGGAGAATGACACGCATGGGGGCTGTCACAGGGCAGCTAAGTTGATCTCTGTTTCTTTCCTAGAAACAAGAATGTACAAGGGGCTACAGTAGGGGGATGGTCTGTGAAACAAAAACTCACGGAGTACCTGGTTTGCCCAAAGGGGGGGAATCACAAAAAGATAAAGATGGATGGGTTGTGTTTTGTTTTGAATGCTCTTTTGATAGTCCCCTGGGTGGGAAATGTATCTATAAATAAGTCTTTTGCGGTTCTTTGTGTGGAAAACATTTGTAGATAGATAGATAAATATGAACTAGACGCCTTCCAAAGGTTATTGCATTTTTTTAAAGTCTGCACATAAAAGCCAGAGGCCTCGGGGTATCAAGAGTATAAATGTACAGATGCCAGTAGGCCGATTCCAGGTGTGAACATGGATCTAAGTTCCCTGGTGAGACAGGCCCCCACTATAGGGGTCTGGCCAACTGAGACCTGGGACTGATACCTGGGACTCAGCGGTCTGGGTGGATTTTCTAAAGAAGGAGCACCCATCTATCAGGTTCATCCAAATTTGCCAGGCATGAGTCAGATTCCTCCAGGGTTTGACAAAGTGACAGATTACTCTGATAAATTAATTTGTGTTAAGGTGCTAATGGCTGATAACAGGCTCTCTGGTTACTCTCAGATAATATCTATACTTACATGGGGCCAGGTTCTTTGGAGTCTGGCGGCCACCGTGCGTCCTGCCTCTCCGCCAGCGTGTTTCTCCCTGCTCCTGGCGCATGCTCTCTGCTCTCAGTCTTCTCTGCTATGCACTGGCAGTTTCCTCTGCCTGAGTGCCTTTACATGACACTCTCAAATTCTTCCATCAAAGATCAACTGAAAATAATAGCAACAAATGCTGCTTACTATCATTCTAACTATTCTCAAAGAGTTGTTCTGGGACCAGGGGCATTGGCCTCCCCCAGGAAATGGTGAGAAAGACACCTCCTCATTCCTATCCCCAATCTATTGACTTGGAAACTTGGAGTGGGACCCAGAAACTGTGTTTTCACAACACTTTCAGGGGGTTCTGATGCCAGCCAAAGCTCAAGGCCACTGTTCTTATTACCTACATATGCTCATTGAATTTTCACAACTCTCCGTGTTAGTTCTGAGACAGTCTCCATTTGACAGATGAGAAAACTGAGGCACAGGAAATTTAAGCAATTGAACCAAGGTCAATTGGTAAATGGTTTAGAGCTGGGCTTTGAGTCCAGTCCATGGAGTCACAAAGTACTGGACACAACTTAGCCACTCAACAAGAACAAGAGCAGTCTGGCCCTAAACTGTGGATGTCTGACTCAGCTGTGTTACCTTCTGAATCAATGTTTCTGCAAAACCTTCTGTGATTGCAGTCTCCCAAATCCCACAACATCAACAGCTCTCATATCACTTTCTTCCTTTAAGATGCTTATGTTTTTCTTGTCCTTATGCTCCTGATACCCAATACCTACATAACATTAACAAACTTTGGTATATGATGAAAGAATGAGTATTAATAATTAAATGGATTGATCAACGAAACAATAAATGCCTTAACTCAAAAGTAACTTGATTAGAGTTTTCCAGAGAAATTTTTTTAAAGCTTTCATATAGAAAAATAACAAGATCCTATTGTACAGCACAGGGAACTATATTTAATAGTCTGTAAGAAACCATAATGGAAAAGAATATAAAAAATAATATGTATATGTATAGCTCAATCACTTTGCTATACACCAAAAAATAACACAACATTGTAAATCAATCACATTTCAATAACAAATTTTTCAGAATTCAATCCATCACCTACTGAACCAGACTCACAGGAGGGCCTGGGGATCTGTATTTTTAAAAGTGAACTCAAAAACAAGAACCCTGATTTAAGTAAAAGTTTTTCCAACAAATTGATTCCAGGCAGATTGAATCCCTGTCTTAACTGGCATTGACGACTGTGGATAGTTTTCTAAGACTAAGGGAAGGGTGTAAATGGGGAAAGGGGGCCCTTTGGCCCTTAAATCCCATCTCAGGGACTAGCTAACCCTTCTTGAAAGAAATCTGGAATGTGCCTCAGATTTTAGACACATTGTGTGATAATTCTTGAATAAGATCAATATAAGAAACACCTGGATTTGGTATCAGCAAGCTGTTCATGGGAAGTGTTTTTTACCCTCAGGACAAGCAGCCCTTAGCATATGTATACATATGGGTCATCTTCCAAAAATGTTTTTGTAAGTTGAGTTGTTTGGAACTCAGAAAACACTTTCCCACAGAAGTAATATTAGAAAAGAGGGTTCCATTCCTCTGCCAAAACACAAAACCTTGATTTAGAACATTCTGTCTCTGAAATAGCAGTTCAGATGCTTCATGTGGACATCCATGGGAAATGGGACTGGGACCACCCAACCCGGAACTGGGGATTATGGGAGCACAGTGACTGCTGGGTGAGACTGGGCTGTGACAGCCTCAGAGACACGCCCTGGTTATCCTCCACCCCTACACACACACACACACACACACACACACCACACACAAATATATACACACACATGCACAAATACACACATGTAAATATATACATACACATACATACATGCACACTTACATGCACATACAACAAATTTGCATATACACATATACCACACACATAAGTACACACACATGTACACACATAATCTGGAAGCTTCTGATCATAGGGCAGAAAGACAAGGTTATCATTGAAGGAAGACTACACAGGAGCTAATAAAATCTTTGCTCCCTTCACCTGTGCAGTCAGGAACTACCCCGACCTTAGTTCATTGTTTCCCAAATCAGGACAATCAGGAGTGCTGGTACCGTTCTCTCTGATATTCTTTCACCTGGATTTGGAAATACTACCACAGAATCTGTCGTTTCAACTTCAGGGTGACCGCAACCACCTTCCCTAATATACCTACAAAAATATTTATATGATGAATGCAGAATGAAGGCCATGAACAAAATTGCTTCTAAAAAGTGAAAAAGAGAAATTTTTACTTTTTCCTTGTTGTTGTTCAGTCGCTCAGTCATGCCTGACTCTTTGCAACCTCACAGACTGTAGCACACCAGGCTTCCCTATCCTTCACTACCTCCTGGAGTTTGCTCAAACTCAGGTCCATTGAGTAGAAGGTGCCATCTTATCCTCTCTCACTGCCTCTCCTCCTGCCCTCAGTCTCTCCCAGCATCAAGGTCTTTTCCAATGAATTGGCTCTTTGCATCAGATGGCCAAAGTATTGGAGCTCCAGTTTCAGTTTTTCTTGGCCATTCATTAATTAGCTGTGTTCCATAATACCAGGTTCTCTCGGCTTCAGCTTCCCCATGTATAAAATGTTGGGGAAGGGGAGTTCTTTTCAAAATCATTAAGTTCTTTCTAGATCAATATATCCTAGAGCTCCATAAAAATTGTTCCCTCTACTTTCTGATGAAAAGGTTTGCCAGGGTGCCAACTGTTCTACCTTTTCCACACTTGGCAGTGAAATACTGAAAACTCAGCTAATCCCAGGCTCAAAGATGCACCAAGAAGAACCAAGGCTGATAAATTACAGTTTCATTTCATTCTTGTTACATTTATCTCATTGAATTCTTACTTGCCAACTGTCAAACTTCATTTGGGGAATAGCTCATCGAGTTTAAGAAATTTATCCGCACACAGCAATGATGGCACCCCACTCCAGCACTCTTGCCTGGAAAATCCCATGGAGGGAGGAACCTGGTGGGCCGCAGTCCATGGAGTCGCTAAGAGTTGGACATGACTGAGTGACTTCACTTTGACTTTTCACTTTCATGCATTGGAGAAGGAAATGGCAACCCACTCCAGTGTTCTTGCCTGGAGAATCTCAGGGACGGGGGAGCCCGGTGGGCTACCATCTCTGGGGTCGCACAGAGTTGGACACGACTGAAGTGACTTAGCAGCAGCAGCAATGATCAAAGTGGTAAAATAATAATAATTAATAGTAGTATTACTTATAATTATTATTAATCAGAATTTTGATTTGGGATTGGTGACACCTGGTAGAATATGATACAAGTGCTCCCTTCTACCTGTTAGGATCGTGTGTCCCTGTGATATGCTAGGGGTGTATCTGGACTTGGCTTTAAAAACCTGAAGAAGATCTAATTAGTTTCCACTGTCATATATCTTTAATAAGATTCAGTTCTCTGATCAGAATAATAATAGAAACTTTCACTTCCACTGCCTCAGAAAAAATTCAAACCAAAACAAACAAAATAAAAGTAAAAATTATTCCAGATAATACACAACAAAAATTCCCCAAGCCTCAACATCTTCTTAGCCAGCTGTATAAAAATACTGCGGAATTGTTTGGGGTAGGGAGAAAAAGGAAGTCGGGTTCTTGAACCTCCATTTTTCCTGGTTGCAGAAACATCATTTAAAAAATAATACAGACTTCCCTGGTGGTCCAGGGGTTAAAAATCCACCTGCCAATGCAGGGGACTCAGGTTCGACCCCTGGTCTGGGACCCCACATACCACAGAGCAACTACGTCCATGCACCACACCTACTGAAGCCCGCGTAGGGCCTAGGGCCCATGCTCTGCAATGAGATGCCCTCACGCCCCAGCTAGAGAAAGGCCACGTGCAGCAATGAAAACCCAGCCAGCCAAATAAAATAATAAAATAACATGAAAAATAATAGCTACCTAGACCTCCTACAGTGGAGGTGATGGATAGATTCAAGGAATTAGATCTGGAAGAACTATGGACAGAGGTTCATAACATTGTACCGAAGGTGGTGACCAAAACCATCTCAAAGAAAAAGAAATGCAAGAAATCAAAGCGGTTGTCTGAGGAGGCTTTACAAATAGCTGAGGAAAGAAGAAAAGCGAAAGGCAAAGGGGAAAGGAAAAGATACATCCAATTGAATGCGGGTTCCAGGGAATACCATGGAGAGATGAAGAAAGCCTTCTTAAGTGGACAATGCAAAGAAATAGAGGAAGACAATAGAATGAGAAAGACCAGCGATCTCTTTAAGAAAATTGGTGATACCAAGGGAACATTTCATGCAAAGATGGGCACAATAAAGACCAGAAACAGCAAGGACATAACAAAAACAGAAGATATTAAGAAGAGGTGTCAAAAATATACAGAAGAGCTGTACAAAAAAGGTCTTAATGATCCAGATAACCAGGAAGGTGTGGTCACTTACCTTGAGCTAGACATTCTGGAGGGTGAAGTCAAGTGGGCCTTAGGAAGCATCAACCACAAACAAAGCTAGTAGAGGTAGTAGAATTCCAGCTGAGCTATTTAAAATCCTAAAATGCTATTCATTGGAAGGACGGATGCTGAAGCTGGAGCTCCAACACTTCGGCCACCTGATATAAGGAGCCAACTCATCGGAAAAGGTCCTGATGCTGGGAAAGACTGAGGGAAGGAGGAGAAGGTGGTGACAGAGGATGAGATGGTTAGATCACATCATCAACTCAGTGGACATGAGTTTGAGCAAACTCCAAGAGATAGTGCAGGGCAGAGGAGCCTGTCATGCTGCAGTCCGTGGAGTCACGAAGAGTGAAACACAACTTAGCGACTGAACAACAAGACCTCCTACTGTGTCAGACAGTATTCTAAATGTTTCATATGCATTATTTATTTCAACCCCCAAAACAAACCCTAGTATAGTATGTATTATTTCCACTTTGTTTAATAAACATTTCTATTCTCATTTATAGATGAAAAAATCAAGAGTGGATGGGAAAATAACCCCACTAAAGAGACAGGATTGCAAGGATTAATTATCATCCATCCTAGTTGTTCAAACAGCCCATACCTAACAGTCTGATATCGGAATCCTTGTTCTCCCACATCCTGTGACTTTGAGGAAGTTACTTAGTTTCCTTACATATAATATGGAACTAATAACAGTGCTTACCCTTCAGACTTGTTACAGGTTTCCAACAAAAGCCTACACATAAAGGTCTTAGAAAAGCACCTGCCAGATGGTAATTCAATGACAGTATTTTCACTGAGTCCAGCAGCTCCCTGTGTTCCTAACCCCCACCCCCGAAGCCTGCCTACGTCTGAGCAGGCTTCTTTACAGCCCAAGGACAAAAGCAGACTGCTGAGAACGATTCATTCTTACTCTCTAATAATAGATCTTGATTCTCCAAGTGCCCTCCTCGGACCAGCAACAACAGCATTAGCTGGAAGCTGGCTAGAAATGCAGTCTCAACATCATGCCCAGATCTCCTGAGTCAGCCTGTGCATTTTGACACGATCCCTAGGTGATCTGTGTGCACCATGAATTTGAGAAGCACAGTTCTCAGGCACACACAGTAGCAGTTCTCGCTGGTTCTCTGATGTGCATGCCTGGAGGCTCCTAGCTCTCAAATTTCAGAGGAAAGGCAGAACCTCTAATGTACACGATAAGCCAGGTTGCCAGGCCTACCTCTGCCTTTCCCATTATTTTTGCTCTGATTAGTTCAGAATATCTTTCATCTTACAATCCACCTGGTGAACCATTATTCAAGACTCAACTCAGGCCTCCTGGAAACTCTTCCTCCTGTTCCAAGAAGGAATTCATTACTTCAACCTTGGTTTCCCCAAGGAAGATCTGACCAACACTCTTCCATATTCTGGACTGGAATCCATGGTAAGAAACATCTTATAGACACGCCTGAGTGTACACACACATCTGTATGCTACTGAAATGTAAGTTTTAATACTTTTACTTACCCTGTGCAATGGACTCAGATATTTTCAACAATACTCTAGTCTATTTCAGGCTATATGGATCATAACTGACCATCTGCAAAACCCTGTGCATAACTATCCCTTTCATAGGAACTACAACATTAGATTGATGACTTAGTTTTATGCTTATTATCTCTTCTAGATAGAGAGGATGTGGCCCCATATCTGACACATAGAAGGGTTCAGCATTGTTTGTTGAATGAATAATGAACGGGCGGGTGGATACTGCTATGATCTGTTTTCACAGCCTGTCGCTGCTCCATTCCTTAACTCTTTGGTCCCATTGCCATCATTAAAAGAAAATAATATGAGGGCCTGTTTGTGCAGTAATTCAGCAACCTCTAATCATCAGTCTAATTCTGTATAATGAATCTCTACATTCCCAACAGGAATTTTCAACTGAAAAGCAGTACTGTAGATGACTGTGTTGACTAATCAGAGAAAGGAGAAAATGTTTAGTTTGAAGAAGAGTAGTTTTGTTTTGCATATTTGGGGCTTTGGGTTTAGCTGGAAGCTGGCTAGAAATGCAGTCTCAACATCATGCCCAGATCTCCTGAGTCAGCCTGTGCATTTTGACACGATCCCTAGGTGATCTGTGTGCACCATGAATTTGAGAAGCACAGTTCTCAGGCACACACAGTAGCAGTTCTCGCTGGTTCTCTGATGTGCATGCCTGGAGGCTCCTAGCTCTCAAATTTCAGAGGAAAGGCAGAACCTCTAATGTACACGATAAGCCAGGTTGCCAGGCCTACCTCTGCCTTTCCCATTATTTTTGCTCTGATTAGTTCAGAATATCTTTCATCTTACAATCCACCTGGTGAACCATTATTCAAGACTCAACTCAGGCCTCCTGGAAACTCTTCCTCCTGTTCCAAGAAGGAATTCATTACTTCAACCTTGGTTTCCCCAAGGAAGATCTGACCAACACTCTTCCATATTCTGGACTGGAATCCATGGTAAGAAACATCTTATAGACACGCCTGAGTGTACACACACATCTGTATGCTACTGAAATGTAAGTTTTAATACTTTTACTTACCCTGTGCAATGGACTCAGATATTTTCAACAATACTCTAGTCTATTTCAGGCTATATGGATCATAACTGACCATCTGCAAAACCCTGTGCATAACTATCCCTTTCATAGGAACTACAACATTAGATTGATGACTTAGTTTTATGCTTATTATCTCTTCTAGATAGAGAGGATGTGGCCCCATATCTGACACATAGAAGGGTTCAGCATTGTTTGTTGAATGAATAATGAACGGGCGGGTGGATACTGCTATGATTTGTTTTCACAGCATGTCGCTGCTCCATTCCTTAACTCTTTGGTCCCATTGCCATCATTAAAAGAAAATAATATGAGGGCCTGTTTGTGCAGTAATTCAGCAACCTCTAATCATCAGTCTAATTCTGTATAATGAATCTCTACATTCCCAACAGGAATTTTCAACTGAAAAGCAGTACTGTAGATGACTGTGTTGACTAATCAGAGAAAGGAGAAAATGTTTAGTTTGAAGAAGAGTAGTTTTGTTTTGCATATTTGGGGCTTTGGGTGGGAGAGGGTTCGTGGTTGATATTTTATTAGTCTCCTATTGTAAATTACATAGGGATTTCCCTATAGCTCAGGTAGTAAAGAATCTGCCCGGGTTCAATCCCTGGGTCGGGAAGATCCCCTGGAAAAGGAAATGGCAACCACTCCAGTATTCTTGCCTGAACAATTCAGTGAACAGAAGAGCCTGGCAGGCTACAGTCCATGGAATCTCAAAGAGTCAAGCAAGACCAAGCAACATTGTAAATGACATAGAGCTTATGTCAATGCAGCTGAGACATATTTAGAACATCCCTTGTCAGGAGGTGCCAGCCTGCCATTTGAGCCTCTCCCTGAACTCTGCCAGTTCACCTCCATTCTCTCTTTCAACACCTTTGTTCCTCCAGCATGAGAGCCTTGGGCAGAGGTTTATGATGGACAAAGATGATGATCAACCACATCCATTTATCACTTATATCCCAGCTTGGACCTGACACTCTAGGACATGTGACAGGAAGGGGTTTGGACCCTAGGAGTCAGGACCTTGAGTTCTATTTTCCCGAATCACATGGCCCTGCCAGGAAGGCTGACCTTCCTTCATTCACAAGAGGAGAATGGAAGACTCGAAGACCCAGAAACTAAGTCTGGAAGGAATAGCAACTTTTTCAGTCTTTTTTTCACTACAACAAAATAATAAAACAAGCCACCTAATAATCCTTTCACATTTTGACAGCTTATTCTCAAATATTGCATTTATATTTGACATTTGAGAGTCTGTCTGGATTTTAATCGTGGCTTTTAGTAGCTAAGTGATATACATGATCCCTGCCTCAGTTCCCTACCTATAAAATGGAGAGAATAATAGTATCTACCTCATAGAGTTTTGGATGAGGAAAAAAAATGATAGTACATATAAACCGCTCAGAATTGTGCAGGTCACAGAATAAGAACTTAGTAAACGCCAGCTACTTTTAAGATTATTATCACACATAGAAACCATATATACACATATGATTCCTTTCCCACATTTAGACATTTAAAGTAATGAAAGTTCTTCAAAATAAAATGCTAAGTGCCATGTGATACCCTGAATTGGATCCTGGAAGAGAAAAGGACGTTAGTGAAAAGACGAGGGACTTCTGAATAAAGTTTGCAGTCTAGTTATTAGTGCTAAAGGTAAGTTTTACTTTTGACAAAGTACAAAGATTATGCAAAATGTTAACATGAAGAAAACTCAGAAGCGTGAGGAACACTCGGTTCCATCTTTGCAACTTTTTGGTAAATCTAAAATTATTCCAAAATTAAAAGGTTCTTTTTAAAAAGGCCACACAGTTATCGTGTATGCTATAGCTGTGAAGTTAAGCTAGGCACCATGGAAAATCTGGAGACCAGGAAAGCAGGACTTTGTTTTCAAAGAGCTTGCAGTTTCTAAGAACAGGACAGCAATGAATTTATTATAAATTGGTCAGAAAGTCATACATGTCTTAATAGAAGTGGAAACCAACTCTTTCAGCCTAATATGAAGGGTCAGCTTGGCAAAGACCTTGTTCTCTGTGGTTCAGTGTACCGGTACATTAATTAACACAACTCTGCCATCCCTGCTTCCCCTAGTGGGTACCTTGCCTGGCTGGTATTTCAGTGATGGAACTCCCTCCACGTCAGAGGTGATATCTGATGTCTGATTAATTCAAAGGTAAACTTTATGACTTTATTAAATAGGCTATGGAATGCAAGAGAAAAAGCGTGGAGCTTATAATTGAGCAAAATTGAGTTCAATCCTAGTTTCTCCTCAACGTGGGCAAGTTCAATGAAGCTCATTTTCCACTGTAACAAGGAGGAAAGAATATTGGACCTGCTGACTGTTATAACAACCAAATGATCGAATGAGATGATGTCATAGGGACTCCTGGGGTTCAATAGACTGTTTTTTTTCTTATTGTTAACATCAGTAATTATGCTCTAGGTTTGTGCCCTGGCAACCACACTCAAGTACTCATCCATTTGTTAGGCACTCAGTTCACTTGTTCCAGACCCTGCTTTGCAGAGTCAGGACTGTGTCAAATGGAGAGACTGGCAGACCCTCATGGGGGGAACCAGCATAGATGAGGGATCAATTGCATAGGCTTTTAGAGCCACCCGGCCTGGATTCAAACCCTGGCCTGTCTATTTACCAGCTCGCTACCCGTGTGCCAGTGGAAAATCAACTTAACCTCTCAGTGCTTCTTTCTCCCTATGTGTAAGCTGTGAGTAATGGTACCTACCCCACAGAAGGACAGGGTTTGTGGGTTTGATCCCTGGGTCAGGAAGATCCCCTGGAGAAGAGAATGATTATCCATTCCAGTATTCTTGCCTGGAAAATCCCTTGGACAGAGAAGCCTCATGGACTCCAGTCCACGGGATCGCAAGAGTGGGACATGACTTACTGCCCGAACCACCACCACCCTGGAGGTATGTTATGAGGAATTCTCCCACGTCAAGTCTTCAGAGCAGTTCTTAGCACATAGCTGGCACTCAGTGAAAAACAGTTATCATTATTAGCTATTATTATTCAACAGCCACTTTTTCTTTGTTTAAAGGTCCAACACCGCATTTTCTTCAGATATGGGGGTGCAAGATGCTCAGAGAGGGAGGCTCTTTCCTCAGCCCCAGGGAATGAAGCAGCATTAGCACAACCGGTCTCTTCTCTAATTCTAGTTAGGGGTAGGTATGTGCCTGGAGTCTGGCCAGGGGCACCTAAAGGAAAATCTGCTGGTACCTTCTGGGGAATTCTTTCTCTCTCCTGGGTTGAATGCTGCCTGTGAGGATGGGACAGCAGTTGTCGCACGGCCGTGAAAGGAGCTGGGAGAACCGCAGAGAGGCTGCCTCAGAGCCCAGACGTCACTGAGCTGCTGCACCATCAATGACTTTTAGCATTTTTTTTTCATTAAAAAATGCTTATAGTTGACCTATGGCAATACTATATGTTCCAGCTGTACAATATAATGATTCATAATTTTTAAGGGCTGTACTCTATTTATAGTTACTATAAAATATTGGCTGTATCCCTCATACTATACAATATATTCTTGCAGCTTATTTTACACTTAATAGTATGTACCTATTAATCTCCTTCCTGTTTATTGCCCCTTGCCTTTCTTTCTCCCTCCTGGTACCCATTAGTTTTGAACCACCTACCTTGGGACATCTTGTTATATGAGATAGTAAAAGTCCTGATTGTTTATATCAGTTTCAGTCAGGGTTTTATTGATATTTTCTTGGAGCCAAAAGCAACTTACCAAATATCGAAGGTCACAAAAGTGGGAGGCAGGATCATTATTCCCAGTGTTATGAATGAATGAGGAACTAAGTTTTGAGGAGGTTAAAATCACTTTCTACAGGGTTATACAGCTAGCAAAGAGCAGAGAATGAGCAAGGATAAAAATAATTATATATATGTATTTATAGTGTTTGTGTATATATATATATATATATATATATAAACTCTATTTTTTGGCCACACTTCACAGCTTGCAGGATCTTCATTCCCTGACCAGGGAGCGAACTCTTCACTGGAAGCACAGAATCTTAGCCACTGCACTGCCAGGGAAGTCTCCCAAACAAAATATAGTCTTATCTTTGCCATTGAACTTATTCTTGGTTTATTAACTTATTTCAAAAATATTCATGGAGTCTACAAACACCTTCATAGACCCCGTAAACTCTTCTGTCTGGAGGACTTGGGCAGACCTTCCAGTGGACAGAGCAGAGTAAACACATGTCCCAAGGTATAATGTATGTATTTCTAGGCCTTGTTCAGGGAAAGATCTGCTACAGGTAACAGACAGAGCAGTCTCTAGGAGGACAAATTATTTCCAAGAGGTCTGAGTTGAAAAGTCTATTTCCCACATATTTGAAAAATCAGAGTCCACTACCTTTTTAGTAACCAATTATTAAAGTTAATACTAGTCTGACAAGATACTTGGCTTGATGCCAGCATTTCTTTGACATATAAAAAACAGGATCAGAGAGGAAAGAACCAGAGTTACCCAGTGTAAACTTTGTCTACCTTCTTCCTCCTGGTATCTCTACCATTAAAAATGACTTGCATTCTCCAGCAGGCTTATGGATTTTCACCTTATTCATTTACTCACTCTTTTATTTATTCATTTATTCAAGGAATATTTTAAAGCAGTCACTCTTTCCTCATCAAGTTAGGGAGAACAGTTAATGTAAACAAACCAAGTATAATCATATCACAACACCTATGCTTTCCTGAGGTGTTTTACAGGCCTTATGATTAATGTTCTAAACTATTTTTCAGGGGAAACATCATTTTTTCCCCAAATGATAAGGAAACCGCGTTTTAGAGAGTGATCAAAGCAATTTTTTACAGGGTCATGCAGGTACACAAATGCAGATCAGGAGTTTGAATCTGAGTCACTTAAACTCCGAGGACTGAGCTTGTTCCCATCAGGAAAGCAGTGCATGCAGCAAAGAGATAGAGTTTAGGGCTCAATTCTTGTTGACAATGCTGAGAGCAGAGTAAGAGGTATGACATGGGGAAGATGTGTGGAGGACAGGAAAGAAATGAGCCTGAGAGGAGAAAGGGTGCGTGACAGGGCAACCCACCAGGAGAGGTTGACTTAGGCAATCACCAGCAATTGTCGGTTGTTATATAGAGGATGAACCCCCGCCCCACTCTTTTTCCTAAGACATCAAGAGAAATAAGAAAGAATGATAAATGCCAGAAAGCTCAAGCTACTAGCAGCTCCAAGACCCAAGAGCCTCCAAAGACATGAATCCTTTGCCCAGTATAAATTAATTGCCTATATCTAATAAGATTTCTCATAAAATTCTGCATATACAGTGCTTCTTGAAAAAAATCAGATTATTTGGTTTTTTTGGAGTTCTCACTTACAGAAAATAACAGGTCACCCTTGCTGAATGATGGTTGCCATCATTCAATGACAAGAGACCCTGCCGTGCCCTACTGTTTCACTCTCAGGTTGCTTCGCACATTTACAGCTCCTGCTCAGGTCCTGTTAGCATTTTGTTTGCTATGCTTAATAATCACCAAATTATTGGTTTCAGATTTCTCTGGATAGTGAGATTGTTGCTGATTTTTTTTTAATCAGCAAGGTACCTGACTGCATTTTCTAAATTTCTTCCAATTATTGTGTATGGCTGTAATAATAAAAGAAAATGTGAAGGTTATTTTTATAACTATCAATTCCACAGATATTGAGGAAGGAACTGTGGCTTGGCAGGAATACCTGTGAAAATATCCAGGGGTTTTACTGAAGTCAGGTTTGATATGAGCCAAGATCATGACACAGCAGCTAGTAAACACAACAAATCCTAACCCATCATTGGGTGCCATGGCCTCATGGAGCTGGGCACGGGTCAGGCCTCATAGAGAATAAACCATAGTTTATTGGATAAAATAATAAACTAGAGAGAGTTTGCTGCTGTAAAATCAAGACAGAAGGAGTCTAGCAGTCAAGTCAGATGGAAACAGGAGAAAATGGACATTCTTAGCCTGGGCTTCTTTAGAAAAACTGAAGAGACATGTGATAGCTATGGTCAATATTAAGAAAGATGACATGTGGTCAACACAGTGCCTACTGATCCCGTATTGTTGCAATAGGCAAAGAAAGCACTAGTGAGAGATAGGAAAGGGATTCCTATTTTTTTTTTTTAAGAAGGGTTCTAAAATATGAATTTATGCAACAGCTCTCTGTTTTATTATGAATTGGAAATCTCTGTCTCATGAGAAATCTTCAGGTCGAGATCATACAGCCGCCAATTTTAGGTGGCTCTTTGATCCATATGACCTCAGTGTGCCCTTCAGATCCAGGCGTCCTTACTTGGTCTCAGTTCAGGACTATTTACAACCATCCTAACCTTCAGGAAGATAGGAAGCAAGACTGCCAATGGCTAATCTGCCTGAGCTTCTCCGAAACAATCTCCCTTTGTGAGGCAGAACATAGAGAATTTTCCAGAAATTGAAATAAACACAAGGCTCATGCACCATATCTGTGTCGGAACATGGAAACATTCTCAACATATCTGAAGGGTTCAGATAGCTCACACTCAGTTAAATCAGAGGTTTGAGAGTCAGTATGGCCAGAAAAACAATATCCACAGGTTTAGACAGCACTGGGCATTTCCTTCAAAGGTCAGAATTCTGATTTCATTTCCTTAAACCCTAGAGCCTTAGATTTTTCAGGTACTGGGTCTTGTAGCCAAGTTGTCTGTGCTCACTGGAGCATGGATCTCAAAGGTTCCCCAAAGGATAATCAGTGTATTTCCTTTTTATGGAAGGGAGTGGGTCATACCTGAGAGGTCCTTGATAACACTTCTTGTAGTCTAAGTGATTTTTTTGGTGGGGCACTGGATGAATAAAATCAGTGCCAGGTGGTGGACCAGTGGGTACTATGGGAAGGGTTTGCCACAGGAAAAAAAAACACAAGAAGCTACAGATTCAAGTTGTCTGAAAGCCAGCTGCAAAGGGAGAGTGGCCAGTCAAGTTTGCTGGGGAACAACGTCTTACCTACATGTGCTTACCTAGAGGTCTCTGACCACACACACTCATAAATATGAAAGGTGGGTAGAGGAATCGATATAACCCTCCAGATCATGTAGAGCTGGGTTCAGAAACCTGACAAAGAAAATCTTCTCCATCCATTCCTGCCCTTCTTGTCCTGGCTCTGTGCCCTGGCTGCCTCCCATACTAGCCGGTTGCGGGTTCCCAACGGGAGGTACTGGAAGAAGATAAGAGTGGAGAAGAGATAGTCGAAGATCTCATTTCCACTCCATGCTCCCTCTCCACTTTGCACTTTTGGCAGTGGTCATGTCCCTCTGTCCCCCCGCCCACTGTCATTCGCCTCTCTTCTTGGGATCTAGCCCTTGCCTCTCAGACTTCAAAATGGTCCTGCTTTGCCTGGGTTCCCAGCACCTCAGCAGCTTTTGCTCTTTCCCTTAATACTGTCTGCATCTCTACAATTTATCCCATCATTAGTCTCTAACTACCTGAGATGGATTCTGTTTCCTGCTCGTACAACTTCTCCCTGGCTGTATGATCTTAATTATTTTGTGTGTGTGTGTTAGTTGCCCAGTCATGTGCAATGCATGTCCAACTTCATGGACTGTAGCCTGCTATGCTCCTCTGTCCATGGGATTCTCCAGGCAAGAATACTGGAGTGGGTAGTCATTTCTAACTCCAGGGAATCTTTCTTTTCCAGGGATTGAACCCGGGTCTCCTGCATTGCAGCAGATTCTTTACCACCTGAGCCACCAGGGAAGGCCAATAATTTTGGGTCTCAGCTACCTCATTTGTGAAACCAAGATCAAACTTGTTATGATCATTTGTGGCCTAAGTCTCTGTCCTGTCTCTTATTGTAAAGCACCCTAAATTTTCAAGGAATAATTCACTTTTTTCACAATGAACCTTGAGCAGGTAACTGAGAATGTGTCCAAGACCTGGTCAACAAGAGGATCAACCCCCTTTGGCAGCAATGATTGGATCTGTGATGACCACATGACCTAGTCAAGGCCAATGAGATACTGCCACAGATTTAGGCAGAGGGGTTCTTTTCCCCCCTTGACTGGGAACTGTAAAGATGTAAAAATGGAGCTGCTGGAGAAGCAGGACCATGAGATGGAGAAAGACTAGATGTCAAAAAGCTTGTTTGGACCCCTGGATACAGCCATGCCTGCACTCCACAAACTCTAGACTTTTCACCAATTAAACCAATGAATTACTTCCTTTTGTTTTAAGCATTTGGAATTTAATATTGTGTCAGTTGCCACAATGGGTTCTAACTGGCATAAACATACATGCTTTGTAGATTTGTAGTAAAAATTAGAAATATAAAGTACCCACTTCATCAGTAGCTGTGCTCATTATCACTCTTTCAAAAGCACAGAGACTGCATCTTCTAAAAGAAACAACTGTACCACAGACGTTTTGAGTTAACAAATAAAGATCTTAGAAACCTTTTAGATTTGTAGGGAAAGTATTGAATAGTGTTCAATAAGGTATCAAGATAAATCACTCTCAATTTGGAGTTTCAGGTCTGGACTAGTCAAGTATAATCAGGTCTGAGAATCCGTAACCACCAGACCAAGATGCTGTAGGCAAGATTAGTATGCTCAGTTGAGGAATGGACACAAGTACTCGTCGTTTCTAGAATGTCTGGGTAAGAGTGCTGAGGAGGGCACATTGTTTGCAGCAGCATCTCAACAGTGTCATTGACAGTCATGGACAATGTGAGAAAGGTCCCACCAGTGCTTCAGAACTTAAGTCTCTCCTATTTTCCAGGTATCAGATCCTTCCATCCAGCCTTTCTCTTCTGCTCTCCTAATTCACTTCCAAGCTGCTTTGATAACAGCATTGTTGCAGCCTGTTTCATGTTTCCAACAGGAATGGGAGCCTGAAAGGGGAAGGACAGCATGGTGTTCTTCCTATCATTTTTTACTCATTTTTATCATTTCATTCAAAAGGCATTTATTTATTACCCATCGCCTCCCAAGGATTACCAGAGAGAATGGAGCTACAAAGGTAGAAAGAATCAGAGGTCCTATGTTCATTACCTGGTGGGGTCAGCCAAAGTACAAGGGTGAGTTTCAATCACCTGACAAGGGCTTTCCCTTCAGAAACAATTTTCAGAATCAGAGTGATTTGAACTAGGGGCCAATTCTGTTTCTAAAAGGTTTAACTCTTGGTATTATCCAAATACTCGAGTGAGGCTGTTCCCAAGGCAGCCAGACCCTTGAGATCAAAGGAGAGACTGTCATTATCAAAGCTGATCCTGGAGTGGCACCTGGAGAGAGGACATTCGAATGCCAAGAGTGAGAAGGGGATTGATCTCTGAGGCAAAGAGTTCAGAAGAGAAGGAAAAGAAAAGTGTCTTCCAGGGTCAAGGGTACAGACTCTAGAATTATTAAAGAATGGGAGAGGGGTCTTAGGTCTCAGAAATTATCTTTATCCAAAATATGCATTTTTTACATTCCCAAAATATAAATTCATTCAATTTACAGATCAGAACGTATATAGTCATTTTCCTCAACTATTGACATTTATATCAAGTTTTTCTTTTTTCTTTTCAGTTGGAAATCAGAGTATTGGATCTCCTGCCCCTTTACTTGCCCATTACCTCCCATCTCAGCTGAAAATCCCCCTTCCTTTGTACCCCAGGGTACAGAAACAGGAGGAATTTTCACAGCTTCAGACTGCTGGGCAGTGGCTCAGGGGGAGGCTGGTGAGAAAAGTCTCAAGCACGTGGCAAAAATGTATCCCTAGACTTGCCCCGTACAGCTGGGCCGTCCACCCCCAGCCCTTCACGCGTTCCCACAAAGTGTGTCAGACCTGGTGAGTTTGTGCCCTGCCACGTGCGCTCTTCTTCAGCCATTTACAATGTTCTTTATGTTATTTTCCATGTGATTTCACTCAGTGACTTGGCAGAGAGCACAAGGGAGGCCTGGGAAGGACCAGTGCAAACTCTTCCTCACGTCTCTCCCTGACATGGACACACAGGGATAGTCTGGACCTCCCTACCTGCCAATTCCTCTTTCCATCTAGGGATGTGCACCCCAAATATGGATGTCTGAGCCTTCAGTTCAGTTCAGTTGCTCAGTCATGTCTGACTCTTTGCGGCCCCATGGACTGCAGCACACCAGGCTTCCCTGTCCATCACTGACTCCCGGAGCTTGCTCAAACTCATGTCCATTGAGTCGGTGAGGCCATCCAACCATCTCATCCTCTGTCATCCCCTTCTCCACCAGCCTTCAATCTTTCCCAGCATCAGGATCTTTTCAAACGAATCAGCTCTTCGCATCAGGTGGCCAAAATATGCCTAGGGAGATCATAAATACAATACGTGGATGCACCTAGAGACTGTCATATAGAATGAAGCCAGAAAAAGAAAAACAAATATTAATGCATATATGTAGAATCTAGAAAAATGGTATAAAGGACCTTATTTGCAAAACAGAAATAGAGACACAGATGTAGAGAACAAACATGTGAACCCCAGAGGAGAAGGAAGGGATGGGATGGACTGGGAGATTGAGGTTGACTTATACACACTACTCGTACTATGTATAAAATAAATAAATAACTGAGAACCTACTTTATAGACCAGGGAACTCTACTCAGTGCTCTGTGATGACCTAAATGGGGAGGAATTAAAATGAGAGGGCATATATGTATATGTTTTGGCTGATTTACTTTATTGTACAGTAGAAATTAACATAACATTGCAAAGCAACTATACTCCAATCAAAATTAATCAAAAAACCAAAATAATAGTTGATAATGACGTTGATGGCATTAACCCTTTTTAAGCGTATAGACTGGGTATGCCAGATCCCATTCTGAGCACTCTCTATATAGTCTCTATGGTGGGTGAGGGGGCGCAATCAGGGGGAAATTGAGCCACCTAGACTCAATGACTTGTCTAGGGTTACAGAACTGGTGAGGTGGCAGGATCCAAACCTATTCACACTGTTGGTGTCCCAGCTGCCACTTCCTTCTCCCCACCCAGCCACATATCACCTGCACCTTGGTCCCTTTCCCCAGCACACCTCTTCAGAGCAGTCCCCCCATGGGTGGGTGGCCATCCTCTTTCCCACCTAGAAAGGACATGCCTATATTGGGGTTGGAACAACACTCTCAAAGAGCTGGAAGAATGCACTTGCCTTTGTCAGATCATAGCTAAATTTGTAAAGCATTCGAAGCCCTGTTCAAAATCCTTGTTCTTGGAATAAAGTGTAACTTGTTTTCCCTCTATAAATAGACACAAAACAAAAAATGAGGGAAAATAATTTAATACTTTATTTTATAAAGTGAAGTAATCAAATTCCTCCTAAGAGGAGAACATGGCTAGATTTCTAAATGTCCTTAGTACTATTTTTAGCACTTTAAAAGCTCTCTACACAATCTCTTTTGTCATTTCCTAATTTTACCATTTGAATATTTAGAGTAGAAAATTACATCTTTCTCTGGTTTTCATTCTGTTTATTGACTCCTATGAAAGATATTTGATTCTTGAAACTTGCCAAACCTGCCCCAGTTGCTTTAGCTGTTATTCAAATAATACTAAAACATCTCAAAATGTTCATCTAAATATTTAATTACATAAAACAATGTTCACCATGTTGTGTGAAAAGCAAGTTTATAAAGTTCTCTTTGGTATGATATCCTTTTCTGGAAAAAGTTAAAAAAATATACAGATACATGCACACAAAGATACAGAGAGAAGCAATTTTTTATTTAAAAATATATTCAGAATATCAACAGTCATTACATCTAAGAATGTTATAGCTGAGCATCAAGAACATAGAAGATTTTTAATTTCTTATTTTATCTTAAACCTACTTTGTAAATTTTCTGTATTGCCGTTACAGTGAGAAAAGAAAACATGCTATTCCTTTTAATAAGAACTAACATTTGAGTGCCGGGCACTATTCTAGGTACTCTTTGAGTACTGATTTAAGTCTTTGAAGGGCACAGTGTTATTATCTGTGCTTTATGTGGGAGAAAACAGGCAGAGAGTGATTTCATAATAAGGCCAGGCATTTTGGTCTTGGACCCAGATGAGGCCAGGCATCTTGGTCTTGGACCTAAATTAGGCCAGACATCTTGCTCTTGGACCCAGATAAGGCCAGACATCTTGGTCTTGGACCCAGATAAGGCCAGGCATCTTGGTCTTGGACCCAGATAAGGCCAGGCATCTTGGTCTTGGACCCATGCTCTGAACCGCTTCTGTGCCTGGGCTTACAGATGCACTTGGTCTTCCACTTACCTGGGTCTGCTTCCTGGTCTTTCCTTCAGAAAGTGGCAAGCCCTGTGCTGTCTGCTTCAGTGTTTCATTTCAAGTTCTTTGACCTGGAGCCAGCCTTGACCAGGCGGTCCACTCCTCTCTCTTGGATGTTTAGCTTGTGATATCTCTGAGAAGCAGTATCTCAAACAAAAAGAGTTATTAGTTGATATCTAATCAACTAATGATGATATTAGTTATATCACAGAGCAGCAGATGTCAAGTTTCAAATTGTTTCAGGGATCAGAGGAGAGAGAGAAAGTTGAGAGAAAATAAATATCACCACAACCTGACCATTGAAAGATAGCTTCTGTTGATAATTTAGTGCGTTTACTTTTACT
Source organism: Madoqua kirkii (assembly GCA_006408675.1). Classification (NCBI taxonomy): domain Eukaryota; kingdom Metazoa; phylum Chordata; class Mammalia; order Artiodactyla; family Bovidae; genus Madoqua; species Madoqua kirkii. Next base: position 26,058 of record SJYC01132503.1, read on the forward strand.
TCTCTTTCTCCTAACCAGCCTTAACTTGGTGTTGATCATGTAGCCACTTATATATTTTGAATATTTAGCTTGTAATTTTCTTGAGGAGGCAGAATTCATTAATCTATCTCTTTTTCTCTCTTCTGATTATGTATGTATCTTTGTATCAGTCTTTCTTTCCATCTGTTTATGTATCTATTTCATATTTGTCTACCTACCAAACACATTTCTTCTTAATTTTGCTTGGAAGTAATTTCAAAATTATAGAAAAATTATAAATGTGTGCAGTCTCATAATGAGACCATATATGTCAGGTTTTATAATATGCTTATTTCATTTAACAGTCTACAAACATTTTTTCATATTCATGATTCTTACTTTTCTTTACAGCTTCATCTGAGTGTTAATGGCATGATGGCATTTTATTACTTGGCTCTTAAACTAATTTATTTTTCCAACTCCATTCTGTTATGTGTTTAGCTATTTAGGCGCTTCTGTTGGTTTGTTTTTTTTTTTTTTTTTTGCTATTACAAACAATGCTATAAAGAACTATTTTGAGTATACATATATACATATTTTAATACATCCTTGATTTTGTTAAAATAATTCCTAGAAATGATATTCTAGGATCTTGGGTCATGAAACAGAAGCCATGGACTGATAATGGTAGAGCAGTAAGGGGAAGTCTTGCCCTGGCATTGCACAATCACTGTGACTGTGTATTCCTGGACTTCTCTTATGTGAAAGACAAATGTATTTACGTCTTACTTAAGAAATTGTTTTGCAAAATTAAAAACAATGCATGGCCAAATCTCAATATAGGTATTTACCTCACCTCCTCCCAAATTCCCTTCTTTTTTTTTTTTTTTAAATTGCTGCCCTTTATTTCTTAATTTAACTTAATTTTTTAGCAGCTCCATACAGTATGTGGAATCTTAGTTCCTTAACAAGGACTGAACCTGCACTCCCTGCCTGGAAGGGCAGTCTTAACAACTGGACCACGAGGAAAGTCTTCCCTTCTCTCTTAAAACTAGTCTGTGTTACAGTCACTTACAACAAAAAAGCCCTCATTGAGTCAGATGCAAGCTGTATAATGTCGTGTGTAATTATGCACACTTATCTGCATATGCAGGTATAACAATTATCCATTCATTCTCACTGTTCAGAATATAAGAGTGTTTATGCATATATGCAAATGTGTGTGTGTGTGTGTGTGTGTGTGTGTGTATGTAAAGTTGACTTGGTGAAAGAAGCTTGAATATTCAAAGGGACATATTTATCCCAGTCTTCGGAGCAAGCTATGGGGTATTACAACAAAAGATACAAATATTGAGAATGCTGGAAAAGTTTCCTTAGGGTTAGAATTTATCATCATTTTAGAATTTGGATTACATTTTAGTTTCAGCCCTTAATGAAGTCCAAGGTCAAAGGAGCAGGTCCGCTTGTCTGTTCTGATGGTGCTGTCATTTGGTGAGGCCCTTTGTACCCCATGTTATTCACATTAAATCTCTTTTTCTGTATGACAACCTTATAGGGACTGAGGTTTTCACTTCATTCCCAGGAGTGGAAACTGGAAAGAACAGATAGAAATAAGATTCCATTCCCTCTCTTAAACACTCATTAATCAACAAACATTTCCTGAGTACAAATCTTCTTTGACTTACAATGGGATTACATCCTGAGAAACCCATACTTAGCTGAAAGCATCATAAATAGAAAAAGCATTTAATACACCTCACCTGGGGCTTTCTTGGTGGCTCAGTGGTAAAGAATCTGCCTGTTGATGCAGGAGACATGGGTTTGATCCCTACATTTGGGAAGATTCCCTGCAAAAGGAAATGGTAACTCACTGGGAAATTTTTCCTGGGAAATCCCAGGCAGGCTATAGTCCATGGGGTCACAAAGAGTAGGACATGACTTAGCAACTAAAACAACATCTACCCAACATCATAGCTTAGACTAGACCACCTTAAACCTGCCCAGAACACTTACTAACCCACAACTGGGCAAAATTATCAACCAGAAAACCTATTTTATAATAAAGCTGAATATTTCACAAAATTTACTGAATACCGTACTGAAAGTATAAAAAGAATGGTTGTCTGGACACAGAATGGATGTAAGTGTATCAGTTGTTTGCTCTGATGACTTCATGGCTGACTGGGAGCTGTCATTGCCCAGCTTCACAAAAGAGGATTGTATCACACATCAGAGGCCCAGGAAAAGATCACAATTCAAAATTTAAAGTACAATTTCTGTTGAATGCACATTGCCTTGGCACCATCTTAAATCTGGAAAATTACAAGCTGAAACATTATCAGGGCATGTCTGTACTTAATCTGTATTCTAGGCAGCCCCTGACTTAACAGTGGTTGCTGTGAGAAACACAAATGAAAACTAAAACATAGCTTCTGCCCACAAAGAGGCAGTAGGCTTAGTGGGAAACAAAGTAAGGAACAGCAAAGATGGCCATGCTGTACCTGCAAGTCTTACTCTCAGAGCTTGTCAGTTGCAGGTGGAGGCAAGAGGTGCAGGATGAATCACCAGGAGAGCTTCTCTGAGGAAGCTGGTCCTGGAAGAAGAATAGGGTGGGAATAGGAGGGGATGGATGAGCTTCCCAGGTGGTGCTAGTGGTAAAGAATCCACTTGCCAATGCAGGTGACACAGGACACAGGGTTTGATCCCTAGATTGGGAATACCCCCTGGAGGAGGAAATGGGAACCCACTCCGGTATTCCTGCCTGGAGAACCCCATGGACAGAGGATCCTGGCCGCTACAGTCCACAGGGTCTCAGAGAATCAGACACAACTGAGCGACTGAGCAAGCATGCAGGAGGGGATGGATACTCCAAGGGAAGCCTTATCAGCATAAAGACATGGACATGGTAATAAGATTAGCATGGGTGTAGGACAGTGAAGAAACACAAGACAGACCCAAACAAGCAAGTCCACCAATAAAAGGAAGTTAGGGTCGCTGGGTGGTGCGAGGTTGGCAAGGCTCTGAGAATTCAGCACAGCCTTGAGTTTGAGGCAAGGAGCCTATGCAAAGACATCCCCTTCAGTATGGTCAGAGAACCAAGGCATTTCCATTTTGTACTCTAAATAAAATGGACATGCCATGTTGACTCAGGTAGGTGATAAATAAAAAAAGAAATTGACCGGCTTGGAGGTTTTAAAACATTCCAGGACTTGTTTATACAGGGAAGGATTTTCCAAAGGTCAGCCTTCCCCTGCTGTAATCACCTTTATATATCTATGTTCAGTATTATTCTAGTTCCATAAACAAGCTTAAAATAGGAGTTGCTAATACCATCTGATTTTAAAAGGGGAAGAGCTTCACATTTCTGCATAACTATAGCCAAATACATTTTGTTTTTCAAGCAAGGTCAGTAGTTTTGAAGAAACGTGGCATTTTATGGAATGGATTTAAGCAATTCGCCAGGGATGGCTCCAACTTGTTTTATTTTATTCTTTTGTAGCATTAAGAATGAGGCTTAAAAGTACATGTAGTCACAGGGAAGCTTGCTTACAAATATTAATGAAAAAATGCATACCATAAAAAGCACAAAATCTCACTTTCAGATTAAAAGTATGTATATAATGCATAGGAAGGATATATGGAATATATAGCTATGATTTTGTCTAGAGAGAGAATTGCAGATGGTTTTAATTTTCCTTTTTGTACTTCTCTGTAGGTTTTTATTTTCCACAAGAAGTAAGTATTCCTTGTGCAATTTTTCTTCAAGTTAGTGTCTAAGGACATACAAATTTGAGGACACATAAGATGTTGAAAAATAGTTATATTTAGGACAGGATCAGAAGGGGATTTTATAGTTCGGGTAGAGGGATGGGAAAACTAACACCAACATTTTTCATTAAAAACACAATGTTATGGTAAAACTATAATCCAACTGCTCTTAAATGTAAATAGTTGTGATGACCTTGGATGAGTCACCTAAACTTCTGAGCCTTACTCTCGCATATATCAAACTCCCATATATCTCCCATATATCACTTAAATGTCCTTGAAACAAATGATCACGGCCGGTGCCTTCGTGAACAACCTGTGGACATGATGAACCGACTCCTGACACCTTTCCATCCTAATGCTGAAGGAACGCTCTGATCCTCGTCTGCATGTCTAGGAAAAACAACATTAGCTAAGAGAGTTGTCCTGATTGGAAGTAAGAGCGACCAATAGAATCTCTCATAATCTGAGTGCTCCTTAGTTCCAAGGATACAGTTGACTATTGAAACTGCAAGGGGAAAATCAGGTTAATTACTGGATTATCTAATTTCAGGCCATATTGTACATCCGTGTGTGAATTTCCTTTCCGTTTTGCTTCAGGAAAGTTCCTCCCCCTTGGATGTTTTTCCAGTGGCTGTGCTTTGTCCTTGGAGCCACAGAAGGGCAAGGTTTAGTTCACCAGAAGAGGAGATAATGGGAAACCAGTGGCCCTACCCATCATTTTCCAGGTAGTTTTTCCTCATGACTTTTCTCAGTTGTTGTATCAGCCATTTCCTTCCTGATTCTTCCTGTTCCTCAATTGCGTTCATTTCCCCCATGAAGCATTGACCAAGCTATTTTGCCCACAAAGCCCAATCCCTTGTAGGAGTTTCCATATGTTTATTTCCAATATCACACAAAGTAACTCACGGTCTTTTTGTCTGAGTTTTCATATTGTAGTGCTTTACACAAGCCCTTTCACTCTACCTGGAATAGAAGGACCTCAGTAACAGAGACAAAGTCCTTAACATTCTTACCTAGTCCAGTAGTTCCTGACATGTCTTTCAGGTCACAGAAAATGATAAGAGATATCTTTTGATTGATGAAAGAGTCACCAATCAATAATCAATTTACCAGGACTTCCCTGGCAGTCCAATAGTTAAGACTCCATGCTTCCCATTTGGGGGTGTGAATGCGATCTCTGGTGGGGAGCTAAGATCCCATGTGCTGGGTGGTGCAATCCCATGTTGTCACAAATGGTTGGTGGATGGATGAGTTAAAAAAATGATCTTCTTTTTTTTTTTTTTTTTGCTAGAAACTGGAGTTGAGTACAGTACTAGCAACAGATATAGTAAAAGACCAACACTTAGCACTATAGGTCCAACCTCATGATTTTTGTAATTCAGGAAAGGGGTACTCCATCTCCACCATCACAACGACTACTTAACCTCTCTCCTGATAATCCAGGAGGAGTCCTGGAACAACCTGGGTTTCTAGGTAAAGACTTAACAGAAAACAATCTGATAAAGAAGAAGCATAACAGTAATATACCTGAATGCTTTGAAAAATCAGGGAAGAGAGAAAAGGTTATGGATTTGGAGCCATGATAGAATCAGAAAACTGGAAGATATCTTAGAAATAATCTGTGAAATTATTTTTACAGAAGAGCAAAGTAAAACTCAGAGACTGACTTGCTGAAGTTATTGAAGTGATAGAATGAATTCATTCATTCCATGCTTGTACACAGCTGTTTCCAACTTTTTTCAACTCCATGGACTATAGACCACCAGACTCTTCTGTCTGTGGAATTTTCCAGGCAAGAACACTGAAGTGGTTTGTCATTTCCTTCTCAAGGAGACTCTCCTGACTCAGAGATCGAAGCCTGGTCTCTTGCTTGGCAGGTAGATTCTTTTCCACTGAGCCACCATTCTTGCTCCCAAGTCTCTGACCTCTTCCATTCAGGATTCTTCCTACTCTGATCATGCTGAATTTTTCCTACAGTATTCTGATGCACTCAATGCACTCGATCATTGTACCCTTTTTCTCTCAGAAGGCAAAGCATCCTAGAAGAAGGAAGGATACACAGCAGAATATTTCTCCTCTCCTACTTTCCATGACACAGGGCTTCCTTTCCTTCATGCCAGTGGCATGATTACACTTTTATATTCCACAACTATGAAATCAACAGTAAGATGAAAACTAAATAGTTAAACCAAAAGAGCATACCACTATTTCAGCCTTGGATTAATCTCAGGAATGACTTATGAGGCAATTCCAGAGAACTGAAAGCATTGGGATAGGGTAGTGCACTTTATGAGTGGGCTTTAAAAAGATCCTTCATAGACATTCTCTAAGCCCTAAAAATATGTTTTGTCAAACAATCTTCTAAAATGGTGTTCTTAACAAATTATCATCAAAGTTAAATTGTTGTTGCATTTGGTTGTGTGTGCTCCACTGGAAATGGTGTAGTCATCTAAGACTGAGGTTGGCTGACTCTTTTTCATGATGCTGTGGGGGAGAAACAGTTGGAGATGATCCATGGCTTTTAATATATAGCTGATGTAATAAATTCAGTCATTACTTGTTGAGATTTTCTACATCTTTTGAACATTTTAGGGCACTAAGGAGAGACTGTATCATTAGCCAGTGACTCCTGTTAGCTTGGTTTGGGTGTATTGACCAAAAAAAAAAAAAAAAAAAAATGCACAGCTTAAAAGTTGAGAATTATCTTCTAATCAGTGAACAAAACTGAGGAATTTAGCCCAGAAGACAGATAGCTCTGAGTGACTGCTTCAAAGAGACAAGGGAGGAGCTAGAGAATGTATGATACGTGCAACAAAGACCTGGTAGTCAGAACATAAAATGATTCCTGTTGATTAAAGAAAACCAGACATCTCAAGTTAAGGAATTTAGCACTTTTCTATGTATGGGAGTGTGGGCTTTTCTATATATGGCAGAATGGGAGTGTGGGCAAGAGTGTGGGATCACTGAAATCATTCCTTTGATATGTACCTCAGCTATCTGGGGGCCAGTATGCTGTGTTTTCTCAACCCGAGTCTCCTCTGGGTGCACCACTAAGATAGCTTTAGCTGCCGCCTGCTTGGTGGAGGGCATCCTTGATGGTGTTTCTATTCTGAGTTCCCTCAGGGCTCACCATCAGGAAGGTAGCAACATGATGGCTTGATGGCTGCAACATGCTCTGTCTACTGATACGGTAGCAACATTTTTCCACTGATAGGTAAGCCCTGGCCCAGAATGTTGCCTATTGTACATGATACTTGCTGAACATCTCATTTCACACCTATAAAATAGGACACTAATTTTACTTCTTCACTAATTGAGTCAATAAATCAGCACTCTGTGAGTCATAATTGTGGGAAAAAACAGCAAACATTCTATTTTCCCCCATTGATTCCCCAGGGGTAGCTGAAAAGACTTTTGGGGGGAGAATACATCGTTCTCAAGCAAATATTTCAGAAACAGGCTGGAGTGACATGGTCCTTCAGGTTCTTTGCATCAGCTTGTCTCTTCCTCCAAATAGTGGGATATAGCGATTACTATTTCCATTTTCAGGTGAGAAAAGTGAAGCTTTGAGAGTTTAAGTAATTTGTGTAAATTCTTCTCTAGTAAGCAATGGGGTGAGAGAAATGGGTGTGGTCTCCACATGTAAAACCTCATGAAGTCTCTGCATATTCTCCTGCTTGCCTTATAACTGAACCAAATCAAACCAAAGGCAGATCTGCTGGAATGTGGCTAGCTCTCATGAAGCAAAAATAGAGGAAACCCCAATAGATCTCCCTTTCACATCAGAACAACTTTTCGAAAAACCCTCCAGTAATCAGAAAAGAAAAACCAAACATAAAGTAACTTTCTAATCAATTCAATAGGTTTCATCAAAGTGGGTAATGTAAGTAAATAAGAAATCCGGAGCTAATTTAATTTTTTGATAAGTCTATATAAATGCCTCATTTTTGAATTGCTAGACTTAAGGGCATAGGATTATCATCTCCTTTTCCTTTTGTGCCAAACCTTCATCTTTGACACTATAACAATATATTTTTCCAATAGTCATGTATGGTTGTAAGAGATGGATCATAAAGAAGACTAAGCACCGAAGAATTGACACGTTTGAATTGTGGTGCTGGGGAAGACTCTTGAGAGTCCCTTGGACTGCAAGGAGATCAAACCGATCAATCTTAAAGAAAATCAATCCTGAATATTCACTGGAAGGATTGTTGCTGAAGCTGAAGCTCCAGTACTTCGGCCACCTGATGGGAAGAACTGACTCACTGGAAAAGCCCCCGATGCTGGGAAAAAATGGAAGGCAAAAGGAGAAGGGGGTGGTAGAGGATGAGATGGTTCGATAGCATCACCAACTCAATGGACATGAATTTGAGCAAACTCTAGGACATAGTGGAGGACAGAGGAGACTGGTGTGCTGCAGTTCATGGGGTCAAAGAGTCGGATACGACTTAGCATCTGTAGTACATGTTAGTTACTCTGCTCACCGATGTCTCTGAGACTTTAATCTACAATGTTCATAAGCTGGTTCACAAATGTATTTGAGCACAGGATCTCTTTCTTGTATAGGTACACCCATGACTGTCTTATATTTACTGGGACCTACTTTAGAATACATTGCTCAATACGATGATTTCCAAGTTAGTTCCCTGGAGAGCCCAAAGCCTAAAGACTTTCAAGTTTTGTAAGCTCTAGGAAGAAAGCTGCATCTGTGATTACAAACCTTGTTGGCTAATAACTGAATAAAATGCTTCCAGAATGAACTCAGTAGAGGTCTATGATTTTAAGTCAAATAAATGTCATACAGTGCTTGTTGAAGAAATTTTTAATGAGAAATCTAGATTACCCCATCGCTGGTTCTTCTTTATTCCTAAGGACTTTTCTGACCATTTGATTGAAAACTTTTGTATTCTTCAAGACGAGGAGCTGACTGTGGCTCAGATCATGAACTTCTTATTGCCAAATTCAGACTCAAATTGAAGAAAGTAGGGAAAATCACAAGACCATTCAGGTATGACCTAAATAAAATCCCTTATGATTATACAGTGGAAGTGAGAAATAGATTCAAGGGATTAGATCTGATAGAGTGCCTGATGAACTATGGATGGAGGTTTATGGCACGTACAGGAGACAGAGATCAAGACCATCCCCAAGAAAAAGAAATGCAGAAAGGCAAAATGGCTGTCTGAGGAGACCTTACAAATAGCTGTGAAAAGACAAGAAGCCAAAAGCGAAGGAGAAAAGAAAAATATACCCATTTGAATGCAGAGTTCCAAAGAATAGTAAGGACAGATAAGAAAGCCTTCCTCAGCGATCAATGCAAAGAAATAAAGGAAAACAACAGAATGGGAAAGACTAGAGATCTCTTCAAGAAAATTAGAGGTACCAAGGGAATATTTCATGCAAAGATGGGCACAATAAAGGACAGAAAAGGTCTGGACCTAACAGAAGCAGAAGATATTAAGAAGAGGTGGCAAGAATACACAGAACTATACAAAAAAGATCTTTATGGCCCAGATAACCACAATGGTATGATCATCCACCTAGAGCCAGACATCCTGGAATGTGAAGTCAAGTGGGCCTTAGGAAGCATCATTATGAACAAAGCTAGTGGAGGTGATGGAATTCCAGCTATTTCAAATCCTAAAATATGACGCTATGAAAGTGCCATACTCAATATGTCAGCAAATTTAGAAAACTAGCAGTGGCCACAAGACTGGAAAAGGTCAGTTTTCATTCCAATCCCAAAGAAAGGCAATGCCATAGAATGCTCAAACTACCACACAATTGCACTCACCCCACATGCTAGTAAAGTAATGCTCAAAATTCTCCAAGCCAGGCTTCAACAGTACGTGAACCATGAACTTCCAGATGTTCAGGGTGGTTTTAGAAAAGGCAGAGGAATGAGAGATCAAATTGCCAGCATCTGTTGGATTACTGAAAAAGCAAGAGAGTTCCAGAAAAACATCTATTTCTGCTTTACTGACTATTCCAAAACATTTGACTGTGTGGATCACCACAGATTGTGGAAAATTCTTCAAGAGATGGGAATACCAGACCACCTTACCTGCCTCTTGAGAAATCTGTATGCAGGTAAGGAAGCAACAGTAAGAACTGGACACAGAACATTGGACTGGTTCCAAACAGGAAAAGGAGTACGTCAAGGTTGTATATTATCACCCTGCTTATTTAACTTATATACAGAGCACATCATGAGAAATATTGGCCTGGATAAAGCACAAGCTAGAGCCAAGATTGCTAGGAGAAATATCAATAACCTCAGATATGCAGATGACACCACCCTTATGGCAGAACATGAAGAAGAAGTAAAGAGCCTCTTGAAAGTGAAAGAGGAAAGTAGAAAAGTTGGCTTAAAGCTCAACATTTAGAAAATGAAGCTCATGGCATCTGGTCCCATCATTTCATGGGAAATAGATGAGGAAACAATGGAAACAGTGGCAGACTTTATTTTGGGGGGCTCCAAAATCACTGCAGATGGTGACTGCAGCCATGAAATTAAAAGATGCTTACTCTTTGGAAGAAAAGTTAGGATCAACCTAGACAGCATATTAAAAAACAGAGACATTACTTCGCCAACAAAGGTCCATATAGTCAAAGCTCTGGTTTTTCCAGTAGTCATGTATGGATGTGAGAGTTGAACTATAAAGAAAGCTGAGCACCAGAGAATTGATGCTTTGGAACTGTGGTGTTGGAGAAGACTCATGAGAGTCCCTTGAAAAGCAAGGAGATCCAACCAGTCTATCCTAAAGGAAATCAGTCTTGAATATTCATTAAAAGGACAGATGTGGAATCTCAAACTCCAATCCTTTGGCCATCTGATGCAAAGAACTGACTCATTGGAAAAAAAAAAAAAAAAACCCTGATGCTGGGAGGGATCGAAGGCAGGAGGAGAAGGGAATGACAGAGGATGAGATGGTTGCATGGCATCACCGACTCAATGGACATGAATTTGAGTGAACTCCGGGAGTTGGTGATGGACAGGGAGGCCTGACGTGCTGCAGTCCCTGGGGTCACAAAGAGTTGGACAAGACTGAGCGACTGAACAGAATTCACTTTTACTGAGTCAATTTTTATCACATAATCCTGTTTACTTTTTCTCATAGTACTTAATTATCTCGTTGGTTCTTCCAAGCTTAGAATCTGAGATTCATAAAAGTTGGATCTTATTTATATACCCAAGAACCATTTCAGTGCCAAATATATGTAGAATAAATAAAAGCTGTTTCATTCATTCATGTATTTATTCATTCAACAAATGTTTACTGCATACATACTGTGTGCCCCAAACCATTCTGGTTCTGGATGCAAAAACAGAAGTCAGTTCACTCCTTGAATTCTTTGGACATTAAATTTTTCTGGAAAGGGGGATGAAATGTTTTAAACCATTTTAATTATTATTAAAATGCAAATTATTACTAATTGATTTACCTACTTCTTTATATTGAATTTCCATATGACTGTCGTTCTACTTTGCTTCACTTTGTTTTTGTTCCACTTTGTTGCTCTCTATTTAAGATTGAAGGGCAAAAAGATGTATGTATGCTACCTCGTTTAGTTCTGATAATCACTTTCTGGAATGGAGACTATTACCTCTATTTAACACATGAGGAAACTAGAGGTTATGGAAATAGTTTACCCAAGACACTTGATTAGTAGATAAGTAGTATCTGAATGTGAGCCTAGAAACCTGAAATCAAAGCCTGCATCCTTTTCTACCATAGCCACTGCCTTCTTGTTTTATCAGTGTCACCCAACAGTTATCAATCGAGGAGAAAGCAAAAGGACTAAGTCAATGGGACTCTTGTGTCCTATTTCACTGTTGCTGTTCAGTTGGCTTGGTCATGTCTGACTGTTTGCAACCCCATGGACCGCAGCACGCCAGGCTTCCCTGTCCTTCACCGTCTCCAGGAGCTTGCTCAAACTCATGTCCATTGAATCCGTGATGCCATCCAACCATCTATCCTATTTCATGATCACATAAGTTCTCTCTGATTCCTTTGTACTTACGCTGCCTTTCTACACCTCTGGGCAGTGTATCTTCTTTCCTCCCAAAGATTCTGTCAAGGGGATAAGTAGGTGCCAGACCACCTTACAGGCAGTGCCCTCTGTATTACTGCTGACTCTTCCTGTCTCTTCCTGATGAATAAGACCAAGTGATGTATTTCATCACATGGAGATTCTGCAAAGGAAAGATAAAAACCAGCTAAAGGAAATCAGGGGAAAGAAGAAGATGAGGGAAAAAAAAAAAGGCAAGTACACAGTGAGCCATATTTAGAAATGATTTGCAGTTTCACTGTTCAAGTTCAAAATTCATCTTGTTTCCCAGCTGTCCAAGTTCTGCAATGACTTGATGTGTGACCTTATCGGGTCTTTTTGCCCTTTTATGTGTCAGTTGATGACACTACAGGGTGTCAAGCCAATCCTCACCTGCTGACCTCAGACGTCCCTAATGTGAGATCATGAGTCCTTCTCTGCTTACATCACTGTTGTTTGGGGAATTTTTTTTTAATTAAATGCAGCCAAATAGAATACTAATTGAGACAAGTAGTGTCCATTTTCATTATTAAAAAGGTACATTCTGAGGACTTCCCTGGTGGTCCAGTGCTCAAGAATCCACCTGCCAATGTAGGGACAGATGTTTGATCCCTGGTCTGGGAAGATTCCACATACTGTGGGGCAGCTAAACCCATGAGCCCCAACTACTGAGCCCACAGCTACTGCAGCCTGAGCTCCCCTGAGCCTGTGTTCTGGAACAAGAGAAGTCATAGCAGTAAGAAGCCCACATACCATAACTAGAGAGTAACCGCGGCTCTCTGAAACTAGAGAAAGCCTCCACTCAGCAACAAAGACCCAGCGCAGCCAAAAATAAGTAAATAAATAAATCACAAATTTTTAAAAAAGTACATTTTGAAAGAATCTCTAGAGACTTGATTGAACACTCCAGGAATTGAAAAAGGTGTGATGTAAATAGTGATGATGAAAAGAACTATAAGAAAGAGGAGGGAAAAAAAAAAAGAAAGAGGAGGAGGTGATGAGCAACGTAAGGCGGAGGAAAGAAAAATGCAGCAGAAAAAGAAAGAAGGAGGAGGAGAAAAGAAAGTAGACGAGGAGGAAGAGAAAGAAAGAAAGAACAACAACAGCAAAACCACTAACAGCAAAACAAGAGGAAAAACATTCCTTTCAAACAGAGACTGAAACTTTTCCATTAACATTCAGATAATATTCACCAAACTCTGGGTAACCTTGGGGGGACCCCTTACTCATTACAACTTTCCCCAACAATTTTGTTATTAGATTCTGCTATCATTCCCACCAAACCCTAGAAAACCAAAGTTCAAAATTCCCATTGTGTACAATGACCTGTTAGTGCTTTATCTTTAAAGTTAACTTGATCAAACACATAACTAATTCATTAACTGCATTTTATCAATTACAGTTGACTAATCTTAGTAATCTGCCAAAATTTACACTTTCCTTACTGAGGCCAAAAGCTTCTGAAGTTTGTGTCTGACTTCAATATATCTTTCCAGCATGCAGTTAAAATCTCTCACCTCTGGCTGTTTGACACTGCAGCCTGGAGCTGGTCTTCCCACTAGTCTACAGGTCCCATCCTGATCATGGCAGATGAATTAAAAGGAGCCTGCGGCAGGATAATGGCCTTTCCCTAAGAGGCAACTGATCACCACATTGATGTTCAACTGGAGTCTGTGATGTGCCTTGATCAATAAAATGGGAGAAAAACGAAACTTGAGAAACAGAAAGGCTCTGTTCATTCCAGCCTCAAAATTAGAAAGAGAGTCTCTGGCAGAGGGAAAGAAAAGAGGAAGAGGAAATGAATAAGAGAGGTCAGAGGGGAAAGGAGAAAGGCTGGCAGTGTGATCTGAAAGGGGCTGGAAGAGGAACCGGGTCAGCGTTTGAAGACTACTAGCCCAGCCTCTTCTCCATCGACAGCTTGCATTAGCCTCAGCCAAGGACCAAAGAGGAGTGGGCCTTGTGCCTGGGCACAAGGGTACAGTGCATCTGCTGTACTCAGGAGCCCCACGAGCTATCTTCCCACCAGCACAGGATGAAGACTTCAGCAGCAATCAGCATGATGACTGTTTATGTCAGCAGGAGAGATCCTCATCTGAGCTCCATGTCTGCTTCAGCCATGTTAGATTGGCCTTGTGTGGAGAATCCCCTGCCCTATTCTCCACCACCAGCACCTCTGGCTCATAGCACTCATGAGCCCCAGGGGTCCCATCAAGCTTTCAGGGTGGAGCTAAATGGTAAAGGAAAGCTTCAGACTTGAGACTTGGGTGGGCTGACAGCCAGTCTGATATTTTCCCTAAACTGGTGCCATGATCATACACACATTTGTTAACCTTGAACTTAGGTTGCTCATTCTTTTGGTTTGGCTCCTGTGCCTACAAGCGTCTCTCCTGCAGTAACTGATGGTTAGTTTTCACCTGGAATGACTACATGGAGTCATTTCTTTACCTTCCATCCCTGCACTCAGCCTAATCCTGACTCTGTCATCCTTCTTCACTGCCAGGCATTTCCCTTCTGCAGATGAGGGTTTTTTGATTCAGTTTTTTTTAAGCATAGAGAAGAGTTAATGAACCTCTGAGCACTTAACAGTCACAACTTTGCACTTGTACTCTCTTCTTTACTAGACCAGAATGTTCTGGTAAGGAAGGAAAAAAGAAAAAAAGTGTTCTGGGGGTTCACAGGCAAAAATTCTGTTTTTTCCAATTCAGAGAGAAATAATTCCAGTGCCCCTGCTGCAGCCCCATCCTGTTTTCAGCTTTAGAAGCTAGTGCTTGTGTTATTATTAATTTGGAACAAGTGGATGCTTAGCAACAATGATGAATTAAATATAAGATTAATTTTGGAAGTAGGAGTTCAGAATTACAAAAACAAGTTCATTGGGCCCATATAAACAAGCTCTTGAAGACTCACATAAAAGAACATATGTGAAATAGATCACCAGTCTAGATTGGATGCATGAGACAGGGTGCCCAGGGCAGGTGCATTGGGACAACCCTGAGGGATGGGATGGGAGGGAGGTGGGAGGGGGCTTCAGGATGGGGGACACGTGTACACCCATGGCTGATTCATATCAATGTATGGCAAAAACCACTACAATATTGTAATTAGCCTCCAATTAAAATAATTAGTTAAAAATAAATTAATTAAAAAAACATAAAAATCTGAAAAGTATAGAGAAATATTTTGCCACATCTCATTTATTGACAGAAAAAATAGAGAAAATCAAATGTACTTTAATTTGGTTTAAATTAACTTTAATTTTATTTTACGGTACTTGCACTCCAAACTAAGAAACTTAGTTTTCTTCATGGCATGGTAACAGAAATAATTTTCAAGTGATGTTGAAGTGTATTTAAATCTGATCCAAAGGACTCACAGCATTTAAATTATGTTATTTGATTCTTATGTAAACATGTAACATTTGGTTATTTGGCAGAACTAACAATTCCCAATGTTTAGTGGTTTAACACTGTGAAAGTTTGTTATGTACTGTCTACATTTCAATGTGCATTGAGCCGAAAGGAGCTCATGCTTCTCTGCACCATCTTTCAGGGACCTAGACATCTGTCCTGGAGAAGGCAATGGCAACCCACTCCAGTACACTTGCCCGGAAAATCCCATGGATGGACAAGCCTGATAGGCTGCAGTCCATGGGGTCACTAAGAGTCCGACACGACTGATTGACTTCACTTTCACTTTTCACTTTCATGAATTGAAGAAGGAAATAGCAACCTACTCCAGTGTTCTTGCCTGGAGAATCCCAGGGACAGAGGAGCCTAGTGGGCTGTCGTCTATGGGGTCACACAGAGTCGGACACGACTGAAGCGACATAGCAGCGGCAGCAGCAGACATCTATTCATCTCCGAGGGTCTCAAACCATTCACTGAAACCCTGATTGAGGACGAGAACAGAGCTTTGTGCAGATGACTTTTGATAGGCCTAGAAGTGACGTATCAGTTTTGTCCGGCTTCTATTGGCCAGAACTTCAGTCCCATGGCCACACCCAACTGCCAGAAGGCTGGGAAATGCAATGTGGCTGTGTTTCGCAGAAGAAAAGGGATGCAGTTTGGGGGAATGTTCCTGAAGATCTCTGTGGAGATCGTAAATGGCTCAACAAAGCAAAACCAGAGGTGGAAAAAAAAAAAAAGAAACACTTGTCTGAAGGGAAAAGACACAAAGCAAGCAGTCTGTAGTTTCTGCTTTTGTTTATCCAGCGTGAAGGAAGATGTGAATCAAGGCACTGAAAAGGGTGAAAGAGGTTTCTCTGGTGGTCCATGGCTAAGATTTCATTTTTCAATGCAGGGGGTGTGGCTGCAGGTTCAATCCCTAGTCGGGGAGCTAAGATCCCATATGCATCATGACCAAAACACCAAAACATAAAGCAAAAATAATATTCTAACAAATTTAATAGAGACTTTGAAAATGGTCCACATCAAAAAATAACCTTAAAAAAATAAAAAAGGGCTTAGGTCATTCCAATCCCAAAGAAAGGCAATGCCAAAGAATTCTCAAACTACCGCAAAACTGCACTCATCTCACAGACTAGTCAAGTAATGCTCAAAATTCTCCAAGCCAGGCTTCAACAGTACGTGAACTGTGAACTTCCAGATGTTCAAGCTGGTTTTAGAAAAGGCAAAGGTACCAGAGGTCAAATTGCCAACATCCACTGGATCATGGAAAAAGCAAGACAGTTCCAAAAAAACATCTATTTCTGCTTTACTGATTATGCCAAAGCCCTTGACTGTGTGGATCACAATAAACTGTGGAAAATTCTTCAAGAGATGGGAATACCAGACCACCTGACCTGCCTCTTGAGAAACCTGTATGCAGGTCAGGAAGCAACAGTTAGAACTGGACATGGAACAACAGACTGGTTCCAAACAGGAAAAGGACTACGTCAAGGCTGTATATTGTCACCCTGCTTATTTAACTTATATGCAGAGTGCATCATGAGAAATGTTGGGCTGGAGGAAGCATAAGCTGGAATCAAGATTGCTGGGAGAAATATCAATAACCTCAGATGTGCAGATGACACCACCCTTGTGGCAGAAAGTGAAGAAGAACTAAAAAGCCTCTTGATGAAAGTGAAAGAGGAGAGTGAAAAAGTTGGCCTAAAGCTCAGCATTCAGAAAACTAAGATCACGGCATCTGGTCCCATCACTTCATGGGAAATAGATGGGGAAACAGTGTCAGACTTTATTTTGGGGGGCTCTAAAATCACTGCAGAAGTTAACTGCAGCCATGAAATTAAAAGATGCTTACTCCTTGGAAGAAAAGTTATGACCAACCTAGATAGCATATTCAAAAGCAGAGACATTACTTTGCCAACAAAGGTCCATCTAGTCAAGGCTATGGTTTTTCCAGTGGTCATGTATGGATATGAGAGTTGGACTATAAAGAAAGCTGAGCACCAAAGAATTGATGCTTTTGAACTGTAGTGTTGGAGAAGACTCTGGAGAGTCCCTTGGATTGCAAGGAGATCCAACCAATCCATCCTAAAGGAGATCAGTTCTGGGTGTTCATTGGAAGGACTGATGTTGAAGCTGAAACTCCAATATTTTGGCCACTTGATGCAAAGAGCTTACTCATTTGAAAAGACTCTGATGCTGGGAAAGATTGAGGGCAAGAGGAGAAGGGGACAACAGAGGATGAGATGGTTGGATGGCATCACCGACTCAATGGACATGGGTTTGGGTGAACTCCAGGAGTTGGTGATGGACAGGGAGGCCTGGTGTGCTACA